>OMKK01044683.1:0-11674 GCA_900302305.1 Polymixia japonica
TACTGCAGTATTGTTAAATACACTTGCCACTTTAACACAGGGATCCTTTTCATATATGTATATAGTGTTATATTTATATATACAATTTCTTGCAATTTTTGTTTTTATATCTTGTTCATCCTCTTATCTTAGATTCTATATTTTATTATTTCTTAGTTGTTTTTTGTTTTTTTACTTTTTTATTAGTCTTATCATTACTATTCTTATTGCTGAGCTGATGTTTCTTTCGTCCAGCACATTTCATTGCACCGTTGACCCTGTGTTAACCTACATACACAACTTGATAAAGTCGCAACACTATTGTTGTCATTGATTTAACATACCGCTGAATTGACAGGTCAAGTTGTTGCACGCTTGAATGATGAATGATGAGGCATCGAGTGTGTGAAGTAGTTTAGGAGAGTTTTACTCCAGCTGATTCAGCGGTCCAGCAGCGTTTCATACAGTCCATTCTGATACGCACGTCTCCGTCTCTACTGCTGCACAACAACGTGCGCCTTACTGAGTTTATTGTCAACGCTGAACCCGTTACTCTAGCGACGCCTGTCCCTACTGGCGGTGATTAGCATTACAACAATATGAGATTAAATAGAATACTGAAGGAACTGTATTACTATGAAATTAAATAATGACATAATAAAACAAAAATAACTATATGGGGGTGTTTTATACTTACTAAATAACTAACTGTCTCCCCACAAAGTGAATGCTTACATGACCTTTTTGTACTGATGCAAAAATTTGTCAGATGTTTGTATGTTTACAGGACAAGGTATATCCAGGGTTATTGTATGAGATAGTACAAAGGATGTGAAGAAACAAAAGGCTGTCCTACTATGACATAAAGTTGACACTATAAAGTTTATCTCACACAATTTGAAGAGTGAAAACTCACTCAGTCCACTTTGACCAATTTTGAGAAAATCAGCATTTTTGTTTATTTTAAATTGGTGGAGGTTTTGCATTTTAATACTTAAATCCCTATAATAGTGTAAAAGTAAAACTGCAAATATCTAACCGTTTATCAGGAACATAATAGAGCTTGAAAAATATGATTTATCAAAACTCACTCATTCCAGGACCCAGAAAAAACAACATTTTTACAGTTAAGAGTGGAAACATTTTACTAATAACACCAATGTATTTTTTCAATGTTGAATTTATTCCAACATTTTGAACATTCTGCATAGTAATAACCCCACAGTTCAGGCACTTTGCTAACAAAATTGTGCATATAAAATAAAACATAAAAAAGAATACATAATACAAAAAAATAAAAATAAACAAATAACATAAATAATAATCAATGATAATAAAATTAAAAATAGCTCTATGACCGGCTTTCCCTTTCAGTATTAGAGAGGTATAAACCATAGTCTTGTTTTTTCTATCTTCTTAAACTTTGAAAAGGAGGCAATGGGTTTATCATTCCCTTGGCAGTCACTTCTCCATGCCTTCCACATCTTGGAGAGGTTAAGTGTTTTGGAAACATTAAAAACGCTTTTTCCTCTGCCGTAGTGACTCTCCCGAGATTTGTAATGCTTAATCCAATCCATAATTGAATCATCAATTTCCCTATCTTTGGCTGTCTTTCGTGACCCTCCACGTCTTTCATACTGCTGTCTTCGCGTGGTGTGGTAGTATCGTGCAAGACGATTTACACGGTAGCGACTTATGCCACCCAGCACGGACATGAATGTCTTCTGACAGACTGCGATGACCTCATTGTTCTGTCGTCGAACCTTGTATTTAACTTGAAGGGGTCTAGCTCTGGTAGTGTCTTCATGTCTTTGACGATGACGCCTTGGTATGGAAACAGTGATGTGGTTCAAGATGAAGGTGTCCTGCTTTGCCTTGTCTTTATTTTCATATAGTTGTTGGAAAAATCCTGGGCAAGGAAAAAAAAAAAGAAAAAAGAATAATTCCATGACAATATTGATTTTTGGTTAAAAAAATAAAAATAAAAATTTGAGATTAAAGGCTGAGTACGTAGTTTCACAGGGGAGGGCATGCCACTTTGTCATGATGTTGTAAAGAATAATGAATACCCATTCATTCTCAAAGAATTTAATTTATAATGCCTCATGAGTTTAGCGCAACTATTTTACCCCATCATAACCAAAAATATAAGGGCATTTCACTCCATTGTTTATGTTTTTATTTACATTTCAGAAAAAAATTAGATTCGAGAGACATTTAAAAGTGTTACATTAATGCCATGGGTTATCAGCCCTATCCTTGTTTACATTAGTAAACAAAGTGGCGTGCCCTCCCCTTTGAAACTGCATACTCTGCCTTTAAGAGTTCTTTTATTTTGTTTGAGCAAATTTTGTTTGGTGCCCGCAAATGTATCATAAGTTATGGTACATAACTTATTTTGTCTCAAATCAAAGTTGAAACAAAAGAAAAATATTCTGTGAACTTTGCTATTGTGGTAGTAAGCGTATCCCAACACTTTGTAGAATCATTAGACACTGTATCTTATTTGCACCACAACTTGTAAAAAAAAAATCCTTTAAAAACATTAGCATAGGTTTTATTATTTAACACAAAGCCCTTTTTGTATAATGGTTATTGATTGATTGATTGATTGATTTTATTGGATTTAAAATACCCATCAAGAGCTCGTTTCATCATGTATAATGTAGGCCTGCCTTTTTGTTTTCTTTTTTCTTTTCTTTTATTATTATTTGCTAACGATGGCTACTCACCTTGTATATCATCCTGGGTCAACAGAGAAGCCTGACACGCTGCATTGTTTTTTTCGTGGTGATCACAAGCCACTCGCGGTGTTTTACCGTCGGCTTTATATTTTTTTGAATTGTTTCTCATCTTAGCCCATTTACCAGCATCATTGTTGTTACTCTTTCTCGCTCTAACGTTCTCTTCTTCTTCTTCTTCTTCTTCTTCTTCTTCTTCTGCTTTTTCTTCTTCTTCTTTTGTTGTTGTTTAATGGTGGTTGACAAACATCTTTTAGGTGCATTACGGCCACCTTCTGGATTGGAGTGTGGATCAGAACGGTTACTATACATTACATTCTCCTATATATTCCCGTGTTTTCTAAAGATCTTTATTCCGCAATGTTCACATCTACCCGTATCATGCTTAATCATTTTATTTAATGTATTGTTCAGACTGGTATGACTAAACCTCGTCCTTGACATAATATCGCCCTCCCTTTGTTGCTTTCTCTCATTTCTACTACTTTTCTTTGAATGCTGTAGTAGCATCGGCCCTTATTTTCTCTTCCTGCCAATTTTTTTTTAGTTTCTGATTTGATTATACTTTTGACCTCAGCTTTGCTATATTTTACAACCATATTTCTCATTTTCGTGTTGCTGTTTTTGCATATCTACCAGCTCATTTCCATCCACACAAATATATGCAGGAATCCACATGAATTTAATTTATATTCTCTAACACTCTGTTTTGAAGTCATCTAACATAGCTTCGCTAAAGCCTTGCGCATGCGCCCTCTGGTGGTATTGAGACTGGGCATTTTGCAATACCACTGGGTGAGGACTGACTGAGTTTTGGAAAAATTCAGCAGATTCCCTTGGCTGGCAATAGGGGAAATAAATGCAATTTGGAGGAACAGCACAGTTTACGCGGTCGTCCTCACTATGATCTATATATAACCCTAACCCTAACCCTAACCCTAACCCTAACCCTAACCCTAACCCTAACCCTACATGCTTAGTTTGAGTTTGACCAAGTGGACTGAGTGAGTTTTCTCTTCAATTCCATACTGATCTTACTATGAACTTTTTTCCCAGGAGAAAGCTGAGAATAGAATATAATGTCCATTAGTTTCTACTTCTGATTATCTGCTGAAGACAAGGTACTCTATAGCCAAACCTAAGATGTAATAACACTTACATTCAAGCACTTTCAGGTGGACCTCCTGATCGGAGACATTGAAGATTCTCTCCAATCGACAGTGATATCTCCCTGTGTCTGTCTTCTCCAACCTCTTTATGGTCACACTGAAGGCTCCATCTCCTCTGTTGTCCACCATGCTGTATCTCCCTTGTTGTATAACACCAGACTTCTTCCCCTCAGACTGAATGAGAATGTCTTGGCTGGAGCAGAGTCCCTTACAGAAGTACTTGTTGTAGTTGTTGGAGCTGCTGTCTTTGGTCAGTTTAATGGAGCACTGGATGGAGACCTCTCCTCCAATATACCCACTTACCTCCATCACCATGGAGGCCTCCACACACACCGCTATGAAACAATGTGCCAGATGCTTAAATTAAGAAAATCAACATATAATTTATTACAAAGTAACTGTTAATTAATATTGCATGTGGCGCCAGGCCTCCTATAGGGCCCTCTGACTACCACAGCCCCAGATCCTCCTATAGGGCCCTTAGACTATTGAGTACAAAGGACCACATGCTGAGCATCCTATAGGGCCCTCAAACGAGTAGCACTAATGTGTGTGGCATAGATCTACATATAAGTTCATTTGGAGCTGGACGGACATTCTGGGTCATGGGTCATAATCTGTCCATGTGATGTAACTCATAGTGACATAACCATAGACATAACTGAGTGATCCCAAAACTGGTTAAGGTTGGCCTTTGAGTCTAATCAAATCATGCAAACTCCACTGTCAACTCTATTGAAATCTATTCATTGCGTGCTGCCAAAGATTTATTTTCATCAATAGGTGTATTTCATAATGCAATTTAATTATTTTTTTTACATTATTTATTAAATTAAACACAATGCTTGTCTGTAGTTATGTAAATAGACTAATGTCTAATTTATTTCTTCCTAGCACATCATTCAACTAAATCTGGCATCTTGCTAGATAGCATATTATTTATTTTCTTAGCTGTTACACTCATCTTGAAATCAAGTGCATTACAATATGTTAAAAGCAATTGGACCTAAAAAGAAGCTACCATTTTGAATTAACTCAACTTGATGCATTTTTCTCAAAGAATAAAGCAGTGAAACAAGTTTTGGCACTGAATAACCGTATTATTAATTGAAATATCATAATAATCCACAACTATTTGACATATTGAGGAATTGCCTCGGAATAGCCAGTGCAATGTTACTGATCTGTAAATGTACCAGATTACTGAGTCAAGTTTTCACTACTTTACTTACTAAAACAAACCTTTACTAAAAAGCACAACATCAGTGAGATTATATCATAGTTAATAAAATTCCCATTAATCCTTACTCTGCAATAATCCACTATGGATAGATAAAATATTTTTAGGATAGAAAATGCTATCACATCCATGTGAAACATAAGATTGCAATTTAAATTGCATTCAAATGATAACCTATCACAAATAAAACATATTGTACTGATACATAAACATAACATATTATAAATAAAACATAGTCTGCTGCCTTAATGTTTAGATGAACAACAAAAAATAACTCACCCAGGAGGATGAAAAAGATGTCAATATAAAGAATTTTCATGCTTTATCCAAGTCAAATCAAGCCAACAAGCTTCTTACAGATGAGTTAATTCAAGGGCTACAGAAAATATACCCAGTGATCTGATTAAATATAGATAATCATCTGACTAAAGTGCCACTAAGCACAAGTGCCATAAAGATCCAGAAAATAGTACAATGATCTGTTTGTATGCTAAGTGGATGTAATGGCTTGTTTTTTTCCCCTTGTGTGGTTCAATCATTAGATGAAAACAAGCAAGATTTTTTTCTGGTTCTCCACTTATTAGCTTACTCACCCGCTCTTCTCTTTAGCTTTCTGGGAAAAATCCGCTCGTGACTCTCAAAAGTACAACAAGTTCTTTGCTTGAGTGTTTTTATTGTTCAGACGGTCGCCACTGTGTGCGTGTCTGTGTATACACATTCATCTGCCTCTGCGCATCTGCATGGATCTGGAGGACATTTATATAAACAAGCAGTCTGCTGACAGTATCACGGGTATTGGCAGGTCCTCAGGTCATGGTCTGGAGCCAACTCATAATCTTCCCCAAGTTGCAACCCCTTTAGCTGCTGCAGCTCTACAGAAGAAAAATATATAAATCTCACTCAAATATACAGCCCATCTAAACTATTTATACTCTACAGTGGAGATCTTCATGTTGCACATGTTGCATATAATATATATAATAAGAGTATATGTGGATATATGGATATAATAACCTATTTATAGAAAAGAAAACGAGACATACATTTATGTGAGAATCTTTAATTCCAATAAAACAAACACAATTCACATGGCATAGTGTAAACTTTATCCTTTGTATGGAAACTATTATTTAATCAAAATATAATCTTGTTAGGTATACAGAACACCCAAACATTTTGGTCATATATACTGTATATCATATGGTCATAGATCCCCTGCAGTGCTGCAGTCATGGAGAAAAACAGTGGCATTTTCCCAAGATGCAACTAACACTGATACAGATGACATTATTTTTTAGGACTTTATAAACACAGCTCTTTGGTTATTTAAAATGCAAGTTGAGGGGGGTGATCTAAAACTTGATAGAAAAATTAACTGAGACCAAGAAATTAGTCATTACCAGCAGGAACATATCAGGGTAAGGCAAACTAAGTAAGTTGTGGTTTGATCAAGTCAATATCATCTTACTGCATAGATTGTTTTTTAATATTAATGCTAGACTTCAAAAGCAAATCTAGGAAACATTACACTTTCCACAACAGAAACTTTTAATTCACAGAAAATTATATTTGAATCTATGTGCTATGATAATAAAACTATTTTACTCCATAGTATTTGCAGTAAGACATCTAATAGAATCTTAAAAGTGTAAAAGAAAAAAGTAGGTTGTTTTACAAGTTATTCTCCTTCCTGTCAAATAATTAAATTACTTCCCACACCCAGAGACAAAGGGGGCAAACACACCAACAGTCCCTTTCTTGAATTGGTCATGACAGCGCAGCTGCATCAATTGCTCAAAGCAAGTTGGATAGTTTACCTGTAACTACTTCCAAAGAGCAAAACTGGTGAATAAGTTCAAATGCAAAACCAAGGTAATTTTTTGCCTTAGGTCCAAAACTATATTAACCCTGACACACATCACCTGAAATGAAATTCCCACTCAAAAAAAAAAAAATGCACATTCACCCTAAAACCATCCACCCAAAATAAGAAATGCCATCAATTTAAATAGTGTGCCCTGGATTAAGGATGACCCCAATGAAGAGATACTTTGATCATCCAGCAGTATCCCAATATAATAATCCCACTTCACACAGAAAAGGAAACCACAGCATAGAAAACAGCACTGACATGTACATGCAACAGCTGTATATTCATTCTGTCTCTCTTTTGCCTATCGTAAGATTGTAGTCCATATGGTCTTCCGTGTGATCTCCTGTGAAGTCATTCTCCGTAGCTTCGCACAAAATATGGAACCCTTTCATTTAAGGAAGCCCTGGAGTTCCTGTCCTATGGTCTTAGGATGGTGGGAGAACCTGAGCAATGGTCTCTCGGACGCTCTGACTGAGCCGCTCTGGAAACTTCACTTCATACTCCACTAATAGGTCTCCACGACGCTCAGGGGATTTGGGTAAAGGCAGTCCCTCTCCAGTAATGCGTCGCTTCATCCCTGGCCGCACTACATCCTTGGTTGTTACGGTTACGGTCCTGCCGTCCAGCATTGGCGCGTTGACTGTGCAACCACACAAGGCCTGATGGAGCAAGAGGAGAAAATACGAATGGGGAAAGGTTAGTTGCACTTAAGTGATAATCCAAAACCTTTTCATAGAAATATGCTACTCTCTATCGCCTATTGACATAACAATAGTGATTCAACCTACACCCAGTTCATGAAAGCTTTTACATTTGCTCATTCTGTTGTTCTCAACAACTGGTGTCGGGTAGATTGTGGATTGGATTGTGCAGTTAGCTAGCATAACCAGCGGTAGAAAAACACCACAGCAATAGGTGTCACCAAAGTAAAGAAAACAAGGATCTTGTTGCTCCAACATGATTTGACAATATTGTGAACTTTGTTCTACTCATAATTTTCAGTTGACATCTGTACTTTGCCTAACTCACTCTCTCTCTCTCTCTCTTAACCTGCCTATTCCTGTTAAGGGCTGCAGGGGACTGGAGCCTATCCCAGTTTACTTTGAGTGTGAGACAGGAGGACACCCTGGATGGGATGCCAGTCCATCGCAGGGTTGTTACAAACACACTGCTTTACTTTAGTCCTCAAGTCATTTTACAGATTTATTTTACTACAAAAAATGAAGCTAAATTCAAAGAAAATGTAATCCAAACATACATCTCTGAGGGAGACCTTGACTGGGTAAACGATGTCAGATCCATCACGTCGGAACACTGGATGTGGCTTGTCTTTTAAAACAAAGACCACATTAGCTGGAATGTTGGTGGGGGTCTCGTCGCCCTCCTTGGGAAAGGTAATTTTGGTCCCCTCCTTCCATCCCCTCTTTATCTCCACCTCCAGGATCTTATCCACTGTTCTTGTTGTTTGCCTGTCAGGGTTCAGCCTTTTGTGGGAGATCTTCATCTTTTTAGTGCAACCAGAGAACACCTCCTCCAAAGTCACCCGGAGCTCATGGATTACAGGGGGGTCCTGGCGCTTTGTCAAGCCACCGCTGCGACCCCCCATACCCCCCATTCCAGTGCTGAAGGAGCGGGGGAACCCCCCCATTCCACTGCCTCCCATGCCTCCCATCTCAAAGCGGGCAAAAGGGTTGTCTGTGTCCATGTTCTCGTCCATGCCCCCATTGCGGCCACCAAAGAACTGGTCAAATGGGTTACGCCCACCGAAGAACTCTGTGAAGATGGCATGAGGGTCACCCTGGAAAGTGTAGCTGAATGTGCCAGGACCGCCACCTCCGCAACCTGGGGGGCCTCCACCCTTCAGACCTGGATGAGCAATAGAGGTGGATTACGAGGTATAAATGCTGATCCAAAACATTTTAAAATGTCCATAGACGTGTGGTGTTAATAAGATTACTATATGTCTGCATGGGCAAGTGTGGTTTTAATATTGACAAGAACTGTTCAACACCGTGGTGGCAAGGGTGAACGTATAAAGAAATAATACATAGTGTCTGTATTACTGTATGTAAGTATCAAAGTATAAAGTATATGCAATACAGCAATACCTTCTACTGTTTTGATCGGAACCTCTTTCCTGGAATCTGTCTACCAATGTGCATATTGCACATAAAACCAATTCTGTGAAAGCCTTGCTGCCAGATATCAATACTGCATAACTACGCCCCCTTGTGGCAATAAATAAGAACCTTCCAGCATACGCAGCCATCAAGTCTCACATTCGTTGACAGCCAATCAGTTGACAGTTGACAGCAAACCAGTTTATCTTTCTGGCGTTTGAGCAGTTTGGAATTCTTACACGAATATGCAACGTGTGCTTTCTTTCAGAGCCTTAACCTTTCCTTGTAACAAACCTCGACCAAACGAGAGATTAAAGCCACTCTTTAGAGGGCCAAGGCACGTAAACGCTGTTTGTTTCCAGTGATGCTGCTTTTGAATCCAACGTGTAACATTAACAGTTTCACTGACCATTCTATTCAAACAAAGAGCTGTACAATCGGCAACTGTTAAACAATTTATCGAGCACCTCACCTTCTTCGCCGAACTGATCATAGATGTCTTTTTTCTTAGGATCGCTCAAAACGTCGTACGCCTCCGCTATTTCTTTGAACTTGTCCTCGGCCCCGGGAGATTTGTTTTTGTCGGGATGGAAACGCAGAGCTTGTTTACGATAAGCTTTCTTTATATCATCTTCCGAAGCTCCTTTCTTAATACCCAGAACGTTGTAGTAGTCTTTACCCATTTTGACCATCGAGCAGTCCGTCGTGTAGCTTATCCCGAGTAGTAAGAACTTCAAAAAAGTGCGTTATCGGCGATTACATAAACAACCACGCAAAAAAAAAAAAGTAAAGTAAAACCAATGTAACGGGGTTGACCGTTAATCTAGGCCGTCCTCCGCCTCGACGTCGACTGAGGTTTTAATCCGTCACGTAGCCCGAACCGGCCATTTTTTTATTTTGAAGCCGCGCAGAAAGTTCGAGAGTTTTCCATCATCTTCACGAACAGTCAAGTCCGCGAGCTGTCCCGGCGGCGCGCGGCACGCCCGCGACGCCGTCACGCACGCGGAGAACGTGCCCCTCGCGACGCGATGCGTCTCTGTTAATCTCGCAACGATTATGTTCTCGTTACTAATTTAAATCACTGCCGTATAAATTATGCTTAACAACTAAAAGTTGGTTAATGCCTTTTGCTTTGGCGCTGTTTGTCGTCGAGTCGTGGGATTTAATCGGATTAAATCTTTTTCAGATCTAATCTTTTCTGTAATGTAGCAATGGAACGTTTGTGCGTTATTACCTGTCTCCCGCCACACCCATACCGACATATACACACCCTCATCTCCTGACAAACACCTCGAGAAAAAAATCCCCAGTAGTCTTATCTGGGCATTTTAAATTACGTTTAAGTAGGTTTGGTACTAAATAAAGTGGCGTCTTATATATCGCAACCGTAAAATTGTTGATTAAAGAAACAGAAGGCAGGCTAATGTATGGCCCATGGTCCTCGGCCCAATCTAATGCGATTTAAAGAGCGTTCCCTGTGCAACACCCACAAGGGTTGGTGGGCCAAGCCCTTTTAACTAGATGGGCGATACCTTCTGCGCATCACTTGTGTAACAATCCCATGCCCTATTTTTCAAGGAAGAAAGGGGTGTGTTGTCAGTTTGAACAAGGTAAAGAAACATCTATATAGATGTATTGGGGGGTATCCCAAAAGTAGTAGGGGTAGTAGGGTATTAATAGAGTCTATGGGCTGCAGTCTGGTAGCCAAACCTTGGCTTCTCTTCGGACAGTGGGCCTGCAGGTTTATGCTTGGACATGCTCGTTAACCTAATTTTAAGCCTCTACAGCCCGAGTCTATCGTCACTAGCTGAAGTAAACCCATTCAACACCAGATCTAAGGGAAGGGCTATATTAAATTCTCCCACTTCTCATTGGCTACAACACCGACTGTCTGGGCGTACACGCTCGACAATCGGCGGTTTTGATTGGCTACCAACCAAAATGGTAAACCCCTTAGCACTCGCATCATTTCTCCCTGATTGGAGACGGCCTCTGCCACACAGCTCGGATGAAGGAAGGGGGGAGCAAACTGCCAAGATGAAGCACTACGAGGTAAGTAGCCAAGTAGCTTTGTAATTCTAAACCATGAATGGACATTATTGTTTCCAGATTTGTTTTGTCATATGAATTCGGAACCTCCAACGATTTTCTCACTCACAAACGCGCCTAGTATGGCCAAATGTAAAATCTTAAATACGAGCAGTGATCTCATGGTGTTGCCACTCCGCCTGGATGCAATGGTAGGCGGTTGTAGCTTTAAGCATGGAAACTAACGGTTGAATTACTGTGTATTGGAGAAATACGTCAAGCTATATATCATGTCGTGAACAATTATACATATGTTAGATATCCATTCATTCATTCTTTATGCATATTGGCTCGGCGGTGCTGCGATATTAACACAGAGCCTCTCTCTGTGTGGAAACAATACATTTCATCATCGCCACCTCTGGTGAGACTGGACCATAGGCCCTCTTATCTCGCTGTTGCCCAACAATGCAGGTGAACAGTCAAGTGCACAATCTCAATTTCATTAATGTGCTTGGGCAGGG
>OMKK01044685.1:0-15119 GCA_900302305.1 Polymixia japonica
GGTGTCGGGGGACGACAAGTACCTGTCAAACTGGACCTGTTGTGCGCGTGCATGCGAGACGGAGACGGTGGTTCAGAGTGAAGCGGGTGACGGACGAAGCAATAACAATAATGGGATTTATAACGTTTATCGATCCTTATAGGGAAATTCTCTTTTCTCTGCTCCCTACAGCGTGGCTTACCATTGCTGCTTTCAGGGATGAGCTATCCATGCTCGGGAGGTTGGACAGCGGGCCCTGGGACCGGCAAAAAAAAAAAAAGAACATCAGTTTAGAGTGCATCTCAAGGTCAGAGCGATGGAACAGCAATGATTGTGAATCACAGAGGCTAACAAAGACTAAGTGGCTGATGTCGTTCATTCGTTTAAGGCCTGTAGCCAGCGCGCAGAGCGTTTCTCTCGATGCTGTGCGTCTCCGTTTGGCCCCCGCGGTCGCCGAAAGCACACGGCGGAAGGCCCACGGTGCTGATTGATTAAATGACAATCCCGCTAAGGCACTTAGTGTCATGGTGAAGATCTCATTTACGTTTTTTTCTTTTGTGCGAGCCCATAATGCTCATGTGCAGCAGAAGTCTTACCCTGACCTGCCCTACATTCGACAAACAAAACGGTTTGGAGTAAATAAATGGTTAAGAGCGTTTTTTTTTAACATGTTTCAAAGAAGAAGAAAGAGATTTAAATATCCCTTAAATATAATTCACAGTTTATTCCTATTATCTTTGGCAGCTCGGTCTGACGCTTTTATCCTGCATCACCTGCATTTGGCTCAGCTCAAATGCTTCAATTACCAGCATTACAAGCAGGCGATAGGCAACGGTCTACTACCTGGAGAGATTTTAAAGGCATATGGGCACAGTCATAAACATTATTGGATTCTACAAACTCTGTCCAATTCATTGTCAAACGAACACTGTACTCTGTCATAGTTCGCCTGATTTCTAACTTTAGGAGAGCGTTGGCAATCTAGATAAAATACTTTGTCTATGACCGCAGGGATAAGATATTGAACTGCTAAAGAGAGCATATACGTGACACGTGCCCTGTTCATTTTTCCTCAATCGTTAACACTTGAGAAGCTCTCAGGTTCTCTCGGTGCTTCCCCAATGTAAAGCCTGCTCACACTTCAAAAACTGAAAACGAAACGCTATTCATGGGCGACGAAAAACATGGAAGCGATAAGCAAAGCTTGGACTCGAATACTTGGAACTCGAACAAAACAAAGCCGGTAAGTGAGATAGGGGCATCCGAGTAGACCGGCGGCGTGCTTTAACAAGGAGCTGAATGAGTGGAGCTCTGGCAGGAGTAGGGAGTGGTGTGTCCTGACATGACCCAGAGTTCCCGGCTCACTCGCTAAACCACAACTATGGGCCTCAGTCAGCCCAATGGCAAAGTGTTAAGATGGGAGAGGCACGGGTAGGAAGAAAATTCTGGGCCATCAGGTCTTTTATCTGCAGAAGACACCGCTGTAACAGTTGATGTATTTTAACGGAACATAATATGATCCGTCTCCCTCTCTCTCGTGAAAATCAGATAAAAAAATGCTATTATCCCTAATAGCACGTTGACCGTGTTGTAACCATAGCAATAGCTATTCTTAAGACCAAAGTGGTACTGTAAATAATTCTTCCTGTGCCGGGAGGATATAACAAGCATGAACATTAGTGATGTGTACAGGGTGTAAAGAAAGAGGCTAACCTCTCATTTCTGCAGCCTCACGTGAAGGCGCGTGTGAGCGAGTGAGCGTCCGCGCGCGCGCGCGAGTGTCAATGCGTGCAAACCTGTTCAGGGCCGTGCTGCTGGACGCAGTTGTAGATGTAACTCAGTCCCACTCTGGTCAGCACGTAGGACGCCTGCTCGTTGATTAGAGTATCAAGGTGGGCTTCAATCTAAAGAGACAAGCGGTCAGACCAGCTCAGAATCCAATTCCGAGCCTGCATTGTGAACCAATGGTACTTGTGGTAATGGAGAAGCGCTGTGCGATTGATAATGAAACTTCCATAGGAGCTCTCGTGGTGCTCAATTACAATAGATGTGCTGAAAATAGATGGATAAATAGATAGCGGATTTGGGCATGAATGACAATACGTGACACTTTCCGCACTCTTTTCTATGACACAGCAATTTCGTCTTTTAATAAAAGAACCTTTATGGGTTTCAATGAAAGGAATCGAATAATTACCTAGCTTTAATACACAATATCCCTGCGCGTGGACAATGTGATGATTATAACCCAAGCCTTTATGTTAGATAACATGAAAAGTATTTAATAATTCAATATGTCGTACTGTCCTACTTGAAAAGGTAAAGAACATTATTATTGGATTTATGCCACACAGCAGGGGAAGGAAGGTGATTGGCTAACTGCAGTTCAATTGAACATTCAGGCAAATACATATGGAAAACATGAACTATAATGTGACAGTCAAGTTCCTCGTTGAAGAGCAGAGAGTTTCCCAATTTGGAAAAAGAAAGATACGATGGTGTGAAAACTGGTGTGAAAACTGAGATAATTTAGCTGTTTTTTAATATAATTTTACACCGTTGCTCTTAAAAATCCACACTAAACATCCTCTCCCTTTCTCTCCTTTGCTCCAGTTCCCTGCGTGTCACAACTCCTCCCACTTATAGCCCCACCCACTTGTAGCTCCGCCCACTTGTAGCTCCGCCCACTTGTAGCTCATGTGAGGTGCGTTGTTCCAAAAATGTACGCAAGACATTATGTGGATATGTAGTATAGAACAAAATATCATCTCGTATCGAATATCGCCATTGTTCTCCAAAAATATTGTGACATCACTTTTCAGCCATATCGCCCAGCCCTAGTTGGGAGATATGTTGTGAGTATGTATGTAGACAACACGTTGCAGGCAATACCTGAAACTCCAGCATCTCCAGCCTTTTGTCTGTGAACTCAAAGAGAGCCAGCGTGGTCTTCATCACGTAGAGCGAGTTCACCATGTAGGTCGCCATGTCGGCTGTGCCCAGGTTGCTGGCAGACACCGTGCACAACTGTAACAGGGGATCCAGGATGCAAGACAGCACCTGGGAGACGGGAGTGCAGAGGAAAAGCAGGGGCTTACAATCAGACAGAGTGAACTATCACAGCTTGTGATGAGGAACAGACTATGCATTTGATTAAGAACAAATACTTACTTAACATATTTACAACTATAGATTGCTTTTTACGTTAACAGTGAGCTGTTATAAGTGATGCAGCCGCAGGTACAGTCCTGTGAGGATATTAGTCAGGGCAGGAAACTAGCGTTTTTTTGTCCACTGGCCACAGAGGTTATCACAAACCAAAATTCATCAGCCACTTTCACGATAATACACCTCGAAGTAGCTCTTGTTTCCATCCAATCGTGAAGCGAATTTTAAGCAAACTTTTGAAATATCGCGAAAAATAAAATGCGAGGTGCGTTTCCATCAACTGGGTTGAAGCGAATAAATAGGTTTCCTGAAGGTAGAATATAGCCAAGTCAGAAAACTCATAGGATTGATTGCTATTGAGCAAGTTGTTTCTCTCTAACGTTACGTCATTATTTATTCGATACATGCGTTTCTTTATCGATAAAAATCCTGTTAAAAACGTTTCCGTGATATTGAGGAAAATGTATCGAAATGTATCAATGCTTGGAAGATGTAAAAACCAACCTAACGGTAGACTAACTAACACAGCTGGCAGAGTAACGTTACAGTATATAAACCTCCTAGCCACAGCCAAATATTACCGGCAGTTGGCTGGCGTTAGTTTCCCACCCTGACCTTATTCTGTGCAAGTATGTTTACCTGGGCAAAGTCAGCTTGGCGGGCATCCAGGGGAACCACGGAAGAATCGTGGGAGGCCAACACCTCCCTGAGCAGGGAAAGCGTCTGGGTGAGGGAGGCGGTAGGACCCAGGTCTGGAGGAGGCAGCTCCACCTGCCAAGGGTGAGGTATGTTTCATGGCGCAGAAGTAAAAAAACAAGCTATTCTTGCGGAGGTTGGTCACCTCGATCGATCTATAGTCCTCACCCTCGCAGGCGGTCCTAATAGCACAATCAAATCATTAACAATTACCTTTAATGAGGAGCATTTTAGAACAAACATGCAACCTCCCGACCGCCCTTCTTCGCCTGCTGTTACTGGGGGACAGATTGTTTACAGACGGGCAGCGTATAGCTGCTTTTTAATGAAGAGGGCTTTCGTTTCGCTGCCCTCCGCACTACACATCACAGAAGTGGGTTCGGCTGCCTTTGCCCACCCTAATAGAGCTGATTATGAGAGGGCTGTGTTCTCGGCTATCAGCGAGACTTGAAGGCAAAACCCAGAGGACCCGAGATTTGATTAGCGCCGTGCTAAGGGGATAATTCTTGTTACTGCTATTGATCAGGACGCAGCCTGGGAATTATGTCAAAGAGCCCCTTGCCCGTGCTGAGGCATATTTGGAAGTCAATTCAAGGAAATGGTCACAGAGCTGATGTCGCAAAACTGCGGCTGGCAGGCCAAAAAAACTGTTTACAAGCACAAGTGTTTCAGAAATAACCTTGTTGTCTTCCAGGGTTTAGGAACAGCAGAGTTGAACTGCACAATGTGTGTTCGCCCAGCGCAATATTGGCCTTCTGCACCATCATTTAACAGTTTTTATCGAAATAAACAAATCGGACTCGGAATAAATCGCCAACTCCGTCTCAAAACAAACAACGCAGACATAATGGATGTCGTGTGGTCAGGGGAGCTGAAACACAGTTGAAAATAGAGTATCATGGAATATTCAAACAATCGGTCTCATACCTTGTCCATGAGTCTACTTGCATGGAGACTCAAGCTATTGAAGAACATCTTTTTACTAAGGACGTGCATCTCGTCGATATTGATGAGCAAGCTGGCCACGCTGGTCCCAATGATGGAACTGGGCAGAGACCACAGAGGAGGTCGTGTCAAAGTCATGCGAAGGCCCCAAATAACTTCTGTCTCATTACATTACATAACTGAACAATTCGTAATACGTACCTGATGGTGTGGTGGTAAAACTTGAGCAGATTGGAGAGCTTGTAAAGCAGGACAGCCCCTGGCTCAGCCACGATGACCTGCTCTATCCTAACCTGAGGGACAGATCCAGGACACGCTCGGTCAGCACAGCCGGTCGGCGGCTCTTAAACAGACCTAAATATATTTCAGTACTCACTTTGAGCGGCCTGCAGACGCCTTCGGTGATGTGTCCCACCACCTCCTGCATGTTATCCTCCACACCTGCGGTCAGGGGAAGACACGGACAGGCTGTTAAGATTTCAACGCCTTAACTGTTTGGAAGGAGTTTGCTACTGAATAGTAAAAATTAAGCTGTGGACTATTTGAACGGAAATTTTGGGCCACAGAACACCTGATCTACTCGTGTATTCCTTTAAGTAATCCAAGGCTTGGAATCTGGACCGAAGCAACGACACAGCAGAGACAGTATTCGCTGACAGCGTAGGAACAGACATACCTTGCAGAGTGACTTGTTTCAGCAGTGCCTCTAGATGCTCCTTCTCAGAGGCAGTGGCTTGGTGCAGCCAGGCCAACATGTCCCCGACATACCTGAGAGGACGATACATACATATGAGGCGTCTCCCCAAGGAGGCCCGGCCCCGCGGCTAACCTTACGACGCCGGAACGTTTCACCGCGCTCACATACACAAGACAGAAAACAAACAAACACACACACACACACGTTGCTCCGACTGTTACATAACGGCAGCAAGGCATGGAAACAGGGAGGTCGACTTGAATGGCGCGTCTGCGTCCGTGCGTGGTGTACGAGAGCGTCGGGGGGGCGTGCGTGAGGCCACAGGGAGGTGAGAGAGAACTTGACGTTCTGAGAATTGCTGTTGCTTCCTATAAAGCGGAGGTGATTTCGTGTTCCACGCACGCCTAGTGTTCTGAGAACAGCTCTCATTAGGCTCCTGGGCAGATCGCAGGAGAGGGGAAGAGGATGGGGGGGTCAGCAGGAATCGGCGGCAGAATCAGACGTCGACTATTTGTGGCAGTAACTGCGGGTTTCCTTGAATCCGCTCGCGAAAGTTAAGATTCCCAGAAGGCGCGGGATCTTTTGACTTTGCCGGGGGGACCTTGCGAACGCCGTGCGGTTCAGACTTTACAAGTAAACAGGTCTAATGCCACCTCAGCATGGGCATGCATGATTTCTTTCACCGTCGAAATTACAAGAGAGTCCTATGTGTCCGACGCACAGCCCTGCCCGTCTATCTTTCAGGAAACATTTCACATTTCACAATCAGGAAGCATTTATTTAAATTCACACAAATGGTCTACAGTAGAATAGAATGAAATGGGTTTTCTTTTAGAAATGGGATTCAATCACGAAGGCCTCGGACGAAAGCTCTTTAAGGTTAAGTACCTCATGGGGTCATGGGAATGCATCTCTATGGGCCGCGGGGTTCCTCCCGGCCCGCCTCGAGTGAGGGCGTCGATGAAGCCTCGCACCACGGCGCACCTGCGTGCAGTCCCGAACTCGTCCAGCGTGTACCTGACCAAACATAACAGAAAGCAAAGGAACACTCGACACCCCAAAAATAAAATAAAAACACGTGGAAAGACAGTGCCTGGATGTTTTTGTGCAGCCAGTGTGCCGGAGGTCAGTTGTAGTCCACCAACAATGCAGGCTGCCTTTCCCAAGAGGAAGAGGTTGTTTTGATTCCTTGGCGGTGGAAAAGCCTGCGTTAGACTAAACAGTAGGCAGTGTTGAAGTCGTATTGCAGCAACACTGGTCTCTAGTCTCTCAGCCTCAACATCCCAAACCAAGCCCTGTCCTTGGCTACTCTCTAGGCCTCGACACAGGTGCACGTACGAGAACGTGGGATAGACAGAGGGAGGGTTTTTCGATCAAAACATGTTGGGTTAAAGGAGGTTGCCGTGGCGCTGTCGGGGGTGAAAATGTCCACGTGCGAAACTAACCGTAGTGTCTCTCTGCTTGTAGGAAATAAATTGTAGGAAATAAATTTAATTCACTTGAAGCTTCGGGGAATCTGAGTCACATCTATTCCTACACCCTAATTGAGTGCAAATTAATTTCAGGAACTGAAGGGTATGACTTATTTGATAGAGATTGATTTCAATTCCTTTCAATTTATTTATTCCATTATGCATTTCCTTTTCCAGCCAGTGTGTGCTTAATATACTACAAATAAGTGGGAACAGTGGGTACCTGCGGTACTTGCTTAAATTTACTTCAAACGATTCAAAGCGCTTAGAAATTTACAGCACCGACCGGTAGAACAATAGTGCATTTGTAAAGGAATCAATTGGAGCGCAAGAGTGGCCAACCTCTTCCTTACCAACAATGAGATCAAGAACATCTTAGTTAAATGGGTTTTCATAACAGAATAACGCCACACACAGTATTTAAAGGAACTACCTAGTCCGACGATAGCTGCAGAGCATGCCGTGATTCTTTTTAGTATGGAAAGACACGGGTTCGCGATCAGCAGTTCAAATTAATCACTCAATGTGTTCAATATGGAAACAACAATAACAATCCAAAAATCTCAATATATGCGAGGAATATCAGGGAAGCAGTGCTCCCCCGGTCCTTGATTTCTTTTCTGTGATTATTAAAACCCCCAAAATAAATCTGCCATATGAGAGGGTCCCACTGATCCCTCTACATCTTCTCGGCGATAGTCCTCCTAGTTGCCATGGAGCCACCGCATCCAACTACACTGCGAGAGGATGTCCACAAGAGACGCAATAAATAGAGGGAGAAATAACGCAGTATTTCGTTAAGATATATTAGCAGACTTAAGTGTGTGTGTGTGTGTGTGTGTGTGTTTGTGTGTTACTTGTAAAGGACGGGCCGGTCCTGTAAGGCTTCCATGGCTTGACTCAGGACAGGGCTGACGTCACAGGTCTCCTGGGTCAGTCCTCGGCATTCATCTGTACAGAAAGCCAGGAGAAGAAGAACAGCGCCCGTTAAGAGCGGAAGACTCTCTTTATAGAGCCAGCGCAACGGTCCCGGCCTTCGGGTCCTGCTGAGCGCCGAGATGCGCCCTTCAGTGTTTATGACGTCTGTTTTCAATTCGGGCAGCCCTCTCGGCGACGACGTTAGCCACAGCACCAAGAGGAGATGTTTTCCAAATGAAACATCCCACATGTATGAAGCACCCCATCACAAAATCGCATGTCAACATTTAAACTCTTTTCTGTTTTTTTTCTCCCCACACATTTACAGTGTAATTAGAAAGGAACGGGATAGCTTACAGTTGGATACTCTGGGTTCTGTTGTTACGGAGTCTGTCATTCATCTGACCCAGACTAAATATTTACTGGTCAAATTGCTGGATATAGTTATGTATACCTTTGGTAAATTATACAATTGTACAAGAAATGCAGAGAAGCAGTCCACATCCCTCTTCCAAGCAATATTTGAACGACTGATCATTTCGTGTACATTATATTTTATTGCTGCCTGATTACATTATAATTCCACTAATGCTATCTAAATTGTTACTTACAATTTAATTTCAATGAAAAAAGTCTGTGTTTTTTTTTGTGGTTTTTTTTGCAGGGGGCAGGGGGTTTGGTGGATGGGGGCACGTCACTTGTCAATGATTTATATATGAATGCATCCATAAGTAAACAACAGGGTCATAATGAGGTCTGCTTCATCATATGGCTCGTTCCTGGTATTAAGGTCTGTGTGCTCGACTCACTCTGGGCCCAGCGGTAAAGCTGCTCATACGAGGTCTCCTGTAACACAGCCATCTGCTCCATGATCTCCAGCCTGGAACGAGTACACAAACCAAGAGGGTAGCATTACATACTCACGACCTGTGACATCGCATCAGAGCCCTGCCAGGGACACAAATACCAGAGGCAGGTGGGATTTCTTTTATTTTATTTCAGTTGTTGTTGTCTTTAAAACCACAACTCCCACTCATTTTCCTGGGCGTGCGCCTACTTTGTCACACGTCACATCCTCGCGTAACGCAACCGTTTCAAAACCCAACGTCAACTCCAGAAAATTCAACTGTGTGGATACAGTTACAGTTGCTCTATCGGAGGAAGAGGAACACGGACGCGGACAGCTGTTTCCCATACCCCGCAGTCTGCTGGTTGGTCCGCAGGAGAATCTTCACATCCTCGTGGATATGCTTCACCCGACTCAGAGCTTTGAAGAATTCCTGGGAAAGACAATATCGCACAAAAGTCACTCACCATAAACTTCAGTTAGAAAACAAAATTCGGTTGCAGACATCCAGAAGTCATGGCCCGTTCAGCCACCAGGAGGCCCCATATCTCTATAATACCTCCATATCTATATAATATATCTACTGTATATCTATACAATATGTTATAACATGTTGGGGGTTGCAGAGAGGCGCAGTAAGCAATCTCTTCAACCAGAGCACCTGGATTTAAACCCCCTCACAGCTCCAAGCAGCCGGCCTGCTGAAGGGTCTTTGAGCAAGGCATTGAATCCCTTCCCACTTATTTGGTCGCTCACCCCCCGCCCTCTGCCTGATCAACGAGGTGTTAAACTGATGGACTGCGGAGCAGAGCTACCTCGGTGACGGGGGCATCCCTAGCCCTTCGTAACGTGGTCATCTCCTCGCTGGACAGCTGGAACTTGGAGAGGAAGGCCTGGGCCACCTGGGCCCTCACTTCTAGGCGGTGGCTGGGGTAAAGAAAGAGAGACGTGTGTTTATTTTACTTATTCTATTTCCATTACTTGCCGTGCGCGCCTTTTATTTTGAAGGGGCGTGGGGTAATGTCGTCCCTCTGGCGTTTACAAGGCGAGATGCAATCAGAATAGAAAAATGTGTCTCTAGTACAGCGACGAGTAATGGCCATTTATAATATGACACATTTATACATTGTGCGCATTTGATATTTCGTGTGAATGAATCAATATGTTGTTGCCCCTGCAGGTATTTCCAGGTCATTTTATTCTAGAAACACAGTAGAAATGTTATATTGCACATTGTAACTTTACTATAACATTTTTCTCCATTTTGGTACTTTCTTGTCATTTTTAGCTTTGTCTTTGTTTGTTTTTTTGTTTTGATTGTTTGAGTTTTGAAGGCCCTTGTTTTTTTGTTTTTTTTACTTTGACTGCACATCTTAACATTTTTTTTCCGCTCTTCCTTTCTGTTTTATCATAGTGTCTTTTCACAGAGCTTCATCGCTTCACTTGAGTTTTTAACCACTGTAGAAATAAACAAATGTCGCCCGTGTGGAAAACCTGAATAAAGTGATAGACTTTGTGTTCAGCAAACAGAGCCAGTGACAAGCTGCAATGCCTACAGACACCCTGTAGGTGGCAGTCACACTCCTCAAACCCATTAGCCTGCATTCATCTGGGAGGGGAAAAGGAGGGTGAGGAGGAAGAGCGAGAGCGAGTAAGATATCGTGTGAAGCCCTCCAAACAAAAGAAGAAGAAAAGAAATATGACCGAGAAGTTACTGGCAAAGTCTTGTCACTATCAATAACACCAGAGCCATCCCTCAACACAATGGTGACCATGGTAACCGCCGTCGCCAGGCAGAAAACTCTGTCACGGGACAGGAAGGACAACAGTGAGGCCTCTCCGTGACTGTCTTTCCATCCAGCCCGCCTGGTCTATATCCTCCTTCCAGCTGACTAAATCAACGCGTCGTTGTGGTGGATGGGAAGCGACCAACACGGTCCGCTCGTTGTCTCTCGCTCCGCCGTTCCCGGTGCTCATCCATCCGGGAGTAAAAAGTTGTAAATCTGTTACGTGTTTCTCCGATCCAGCTTTTCTGTGCGCGACTCGCTTGGGCCCCTGAGACAGGACATCTGAGGACATCTTGAGATTTAGTGTCTAAAGACCTGTCAGGAACATGACAACTAGCCTAGAGTGTCACCATTTTCCCTGTCACCGTTTCTAATCCTGTCATAAATATAAATGGGTTGGCTAAAAGAGGGGAGCACGTCACTCAAAAAGTATAATGATTAAATATCAAGTAACAGTCAAACTTACAGGCCTCACAGCGTTGAGCAATATATCAGACTCATGTTGATGTCGCAATCGTGAAGACTGCAATATGGGCATTTAAAAATAGTTTTTAAAATACATGAGATACACAAGGAAGTGAGATTGAGAAGAGTCTGGCAGGTCTACGTGCTTCACTCACCTCCAGACATACTAGGATATAATATAAGGAGATTGATCATCTCTGGTAAATCCAACAGGAGACGGTGTAATCTCATAGTGTTACTCTCACATAGCTGGTAAACGTATTCCCACAATATAATACTGAAAGAGTTTAAGACGTGAAAAGGAAGGACTCTAAATTGATGACTAGACCTTCAAAATGATATTGCAAGTATCGCAATCGCAATAACTCCTAAAAATAATCGCAGTATGATATTTTGTCCATACGGTTCAGCCCTAAACCCCTAATATTTAAAACATAAAAAAGATCAGGTACAGCCTTGACTGTCATATTAAACTTGCCATAGGTTCTATTGGGGATTTATTAAAGGGCATTTAATACAACAACATCACAAACTCAATAGGGCCGTCGTACTTTTGGCTGCATCACAGACGGGAGCGCGGGTGTTTCCTTGCTTTGATTTGATTTCAAGCTATCGCAATCCATCCCTTCCTTTATAAGGTGTACCGTGTCTTTGTATTTGTTACTTCATAGAGATAGTGGCGCCGGGAGAGAGCACCTCTCCCATGTCACCGTTCAAGACACAATCACACCCCCCACCCCACCCCGGGTGATAAGATATACCTCTCGTTTCTCATATTGCTGCTCCGTCCCGGGCCGAGAGCGATAGCCCCGTTCCTCCGGGGCGTAAATCACAGCTCGGAGACAGGCCGCGCACGACCCGTACGAGGTACGGAGAGCGGGAGCGTGGGGGATCTTAGGTTAGACTACAGCGAAGAGCAGCGGGGAAGGAGTGGGATGTCTTTCTCCGGAGCTGTCAGGACATGATCCGATACCGTCATGAGCCGTAATTACCGAATTCCGGAATGACGCAATGCACCTCCGTATACGGGCCACGTCGCACTGAAACAGCCAAATATGCAGGGATTCTGCAATGCTTTATTAGCTAACCTAGACGTGAACTCAGAGAAGTAAGCCTTCCTTGATCCTCAAATTTTGTTTGAGGCAGAGTACCTCTAACTAGCTCAATGCCGTACGTTGATGTTCAAGTAGATAAGACGCTTGCGTTGCATAATGTAACACGATGGGATGCCTTTTCGTGCACTGTGCTTCAACAAGACGACTTACCATGTGTGTGTGTGTGTGTGTGTGTGTGTGTGTGTCTGTGTCTTTGTGTGCATGTGCACATTTCACAACTAAGACAATTGCTTGTTTTTTTTTTCTGTTCTAAGTGCAGAGATGAGTTCAGCAATATAACATAACACAATCTCATAGCAATCAACAGCTTTGTCAAACTGAACCTCAGAAATTAGAGCATTGGACAAGTATGTTCAAACCTTTAAAGGTTACATTTATTTGGCAGTTAAACTTTCTACATGTAGTCTACTCTAACTCAAAAAGTATGGGCAGCCTACATCAAAAGTATTTAAATGCATACCATAAATATCTCGACATCTTTATTTGTTGCATTTTATTTGAACCCGATCATCTGCTATTGTTGCAACCGCCACTTTCATGCAACATCAAGATAAGGCGAACAACTGCTCTTTGTAGCTAGTAAACCAAATGATCGACCCTTTGATAGCTTGAAAACCATGTGGGTCGATTATCCATTAAAATCCATTAGGGGGCCGTTTCAAAGGCTTGCGTGGAAATTTGGCTTTCACAAAGCGCTTTGTTAGCCATGCGCCAATGATCATGGAGTGCAGTCGGAGCCTATCGCATCAGACGCACAAAGGCATACTCACAGCCATGCCCTCATTAACAGCCAGCTGAGCCTTAATGATGCTCGAGTGTCCTTTTACACAGGTTACCATTTGTAATCAGATGTCCCCAATCATTCTCTCAGGGGGGTTCAGAGCTCTTGAACTCTTAATGACTTACAGAGAAGTCATGGTGACAGCATTTGCCTTACTTTGGAAAAACAATTATCTGAATACAACACATTAAGGCTATATGTCTGACAACTGTTCATATATATATATATATATACACACACACACACAGTGGGATCCAAACGTTTGAGTCCACTACCAAGATCTGTTTGTTTTCATCATTCATCGGAAACTAAGACAAGTTTTACTCATGTGGTATCTGTTATTCACGAATATATCATAAAGCACTGACACAAATCAAAACTTTCCGTTTTGTTTGTGAAAGGATGGTATGAAATTTTAATATCTCTAAATATTTTGTTTCAGAAACCAAGTCACTTTCATCCAAAGCAAGATCGGGCAGAAACTAAAGCAATCACACCATCTGAAGATCAGCATATCAGGCTAACATGTTTATGGGACAGAACAGCATTCACGTCCAAGATTCAAAACCAGTTGAACAAAGAACGCCCTACCCCAGTTAGTAACACTACAGTCAAAAGACGACGATAAAAACGCGGCCTTAATGGAAGAGTAGCAGTTTTCAAACCGCTTCTTTGACCTCAAAAAAACAAAAATGTCGAAACGGTTAGCGTGGGCCGAAAGATACTTAAATTTCGCTGTTGAAGACTGGAAGAAAGTCTTTTTTAGAGACTAATCCAAATTTGAACTTTTTGGTTGTACTAGTAGGGCTTATGTGAAACCTACAGTCAGACGCGGTGGCGGCAACATTCAGGTTCGGGGGCTGTTTCGGCCATTTCCGGAGTTGGTGACTCGTACAAGATCAACTACACACTGACCAAAGAGAAGAACCACTCTATTCTACAAAGGCATGCCATCATTTCTGGCTTAACATTGTGTGGAAGAGGATTCATTTTCCAGCAGGACAATGATCCGAAACCCACATCAAAGCTTTGCCAGAACTATTTGAAATCAAAGGAAGAGCGAGGAGTGTTGATCTGTATGGCTTTCCCTCCACAGTCACCAGACCTTAACCCCATTGAACATCTATGGGAACATTTGAAAAGAGAAAAGGTGAAACATAGTAACATCACAGGACAACCTCTAATGCTCTCAAAGAGTTCTGGAATAATGAATAATGGGGATTCTCAAATTCTGCACAAACTTCTAGAAACAACGGCAGACAGAATACAAGCTGTAATTAAGGCAAAACCAAACATTAGCTTTCTGTTGATATTAGTAAAATGTTTTGCGCTGTGTTAGTAAAAAAAGATGTAATCCTGCTTCAGATATATCAACTGGGTAAATATTTTGTGTTAGTACTTGACGAATGACAAAAATAAACAGATCTTGGTAGTGGACTCAGACGTTTGGACCCCACTGTATGTTTGACTACTAAATGGTTATTCCTTATTATCAAGGTGGGAAATCAGGGATAGTTGATGCCATAACTATGTAATTTAACGACCTCTACCTTCACCATTCCCCAATAGCTGAGTGACAAAAACAAACCGCCGAACCACTTTAGCGCGGGCTGCTCTTGAGGTGATGTTTGGCCGTGAAAATATCCGTTTCCGAAAAGTCTGAACTTGTTCGGCACAACAATAACATGACAGGCTCAAGGGCCTCGTGGATTACGACGGTAATGCGCCGATCACAGAGCAGGGGGACAGGTGTGCGGCGTCACGTTTCATTACGGAACAACAGACAACACTTATTAAGCGCTCCTACCGACAGGCTCTTTCGACAGGGGCCGGCCCCGACATGTACCGAAAACAAAAGAGCGGCACGTTTGAGCGCGGGCGGATGAGGCACGGGTCGTCCGCCCTCGTTGGCCTTGACTCCCTTACCTTTCTCTTTCGCACAATGGAAGGCCCTGTTCCTTTTCCGTTTCATTATAGAGCTGACAAATGACACAGAGCCACTGGCTGAGAAAGATAACAAACAGTTCAGGACAGGCCCGCTTCACCGCGTAAATACACATCGGGGGTATCTGCGGCGGGAAGTCTCCAACGTGTCCGTTTTGTCTCTCGACGAAGGTGCCCTGCGAGCGCGCCAATGCGAGATTACGACACGAATCTAGCGGCGCCATAATAACTGTCACTGGGAGAAATAGTACCGCGGCTCCGGGAAGCGGGAGAGTGTTTGACCTGCAACAGACCCGAAAAGGAAG
>OMKK01044702.1:14089-44738 GCA_900302305.1 Polymixia japonica
ACTGTTCTGTCTTTGCTTCTCTTCCTTTACCCCCCCCCCCAGGACTCTGGCCGCTGGTCGATCACCCCAGGAGAAGACCTCAGTTCTGGCGTGTTCTCCTACAACAGTCAACCAGAGGGACAGGTTTTCAGTATGGACTGGCTGGGACACTCACATCTCCCACCACCCTGCTGTTTTGAGGGTGAGATGAACATAATTCACGTCTCTTATATGGAATATTGCACCCTGCTTACGTTAATACGATGTGCTCTGCCCTCACGCTAACTTTGTACTCTGTGATTGGCTCAGGGGTGGATATCTGCATCAGAGACTTCAACAGGAGAAGCATCCGTATCAGAGAGGCTCGCCGTGTGAAGGTGGGCCACATCGCCACCGGAATCAGTGATCAGGTGAGGGCCCGTGTGCTGCCGTGCGTCCAGCCGAGCAGTTACGCCGCATCGAACGTGACCGTCCATCTCACTCATTGTAAAGACCAAGGCAACACCTAATGTAAACCTTGTGCGTGACCCTTCCCTCTAGATCTCTGAGAGGATGTTCACCTTGGAGACTCAGGAAGGCCAGCAGGTGGCTCACGATGAGGAGGTGCAGGAGTCTGGGCTGCAGCTGTGCTGTGTTTCTGCGCCTGACTTTAGCCCCGGCTGGAGATGGAGGATCAGAGACGGGGTGCTGGAGACAAGATAGAGCCAACAGTGCTTGCCTTCTATCTGACACAGAGTAACCATACGTCATACAAACTTCTTTCTGTGTATTTTGTGTCCTTTGTAAGACTATCAAGGAGTGGAAAAATAATCTTTCATAGTTGCTCTTTTTCAGTGTCCGTCTTAAAAGTTGAACTGTTACAGAATGTGATTTAGCTGAAGCCTTTTGTCCGTACAGCACATAAGACCCGATGAAATCCCTGAGCTTACGTAACCACTAGGATGTTTACATCTGTTGGTCATTGTTTATATCATGTCACAAAACAATAAAATGACTATGCTGATGACATGTTACTGACTGTGCTGCTTCACTTAATCTGACTGTCAAGATCCTCTTCCTCATTAGCACATGACTACCTGTCATCACTTAAATCATTACTTTTAAGTAATGTCTGATTACTTCACTTGGTGGTTTATTTTGCCTTAAAAATTCATTATACAGAATTTGCCATTTAGATGAGTTTTACCTACAATAATTACTTCCATAAGGCATCCCCTTATCAAACTGCCTTTGTTTAAATTTCAATCCAATAACCTAATTTTCAAGTGCATCTGTTTCTCAGTCATTGATAGGAAGTCATAAAAATTGTTTTATTTTCATATTACAACATACAATGCCACTGCAAAAAGATTTTCAGGGGAGACAAAACAAATTGAAGCTTTACAAATGTGATAGAAAAAGTGAAAATTTGTGAATATCAAAGTGAGTTCATAGAAAACAAAAAACACCAAGGCACTGACAGACAAGAAAATGTATAAAAAACGTTGTGTAGGTAGGATTGTAGTTTGAACAGCTCACTTAAAAATACAGTACTTTGAATGTATGCTTAGACTGAGGTAAGCAGCTGTGAGAGTTCCACAGTGCTCTCCGTGTCTGCAGTGCAAAAGTATTGAAAGACCCCAGGAAATGTAGTTTAGAGCCAAGTTGATGATGTGGCTTTGATGAGCAAATACGGCAACACTTGAACTGAACTGAACAGCGAGGGCGTTAGCATTACTAATGCTACTCAATCCACAATTTGCCAATCAAATGACTAAAAGGTAAGGACCGCGGCAGTAATACAAGCAGTGATGAAACCTGATTGTATTCAAACACTTCTCATTACATTTGCTGTTGCTAAACGTCAAACCCCAAGTGTGGGTTGAACAAGACACCCATCACTGAGACTTTGAAGTAACAAAGGGGGAATTCATTTTTTGTCTTTTTTGAAAGCAAATTTCTTGAAGGCATAATATTTGTCAAACCTTTCACTCATTTCATCTCCTTGGAGGACATTATGGTTGGGTACGTTGCTAAACGTAAAAAGAGTAATTTTTCACTTTGTGGGGTCTTTAAAGTGTGACCACCCTTGATGAGTAGTTTCAATTCCAGCAGATCATCACAGACTTAGACAAGTGAATACTCACAGACACATGCAAAAAATGCATACTCTAGCATAGATATCATGATGAGATGGATGGAGAGATGGGGCTGATGGGAAAATCATAGACATTAAGAAAAATTAAAGTGTAATGAAAATAAAGTAGAGTAGAAAATCTGAAGTGCATCATAACTCAAAGATAAGCCGAGCAACAAAAACGGTTCATATTTCAGGCAGCAACAAAGAGTATGCAGTGACATGTTTGTACTAACTAAAAAATAAATTAATTAAAATTCGTCCCCTGGCCGAGTCAGACTGTATCTCTCCATCCTTCTCTGTTGTGCATGTAATGAAGCACTGCTCACATCCTCAGTGGCACAGGAATCACAGGTACGACCGTTCAAGCTAATTCCCAATCCTTAGACATTAATGGAAGGTGGAAAGGATGAGTGGTTCGTTATGTCCAAGTTCTTCCAATCCCACTCATTCAGGCCTCCATCGCTTCTCTCTTCAGTCCTCGTGTTACACTCGTCCCTTGTCCCCTGCTGCCCTCCCTCACAGTTCTTAGCCTTCCTCCTGTCTACGCTTCCAACCCTCACATCTTGCGAATGACCAGAACAGTGGTTAGAACTCCAGCCAGGAAGACCCCGACAGTTTGCCAAGTGGGGGTACCAAAGTGGGAACGTATTCCCTCCTACAAATCACAAAGTGAAAAAATATCATTGTTGACAACAGCCATCACAAACAAATGGGACCTAAATTGCTATTTAATAGTTGGCTCCTTACCCAGCCACCTTGCTCCCTGATCCAGTTTATCACATTTTCACGCAGATAGTCCATGGTCCAAGTGATAATGGTTCTGATGATATCAGGAACTTTGGTCAACAGAGCCTGAGAGAGTGGTTAGTAAAAGAAGAGTTAGATTTAGAGTCCATGTTATTTAATGATAATAAAGACTATAATAAAAGTGATTTTGGGAGAGATGTGCAAGGGGACTGCTTCACTCACTTTGATGACCAGCCGACAGGCAAAGTAGAAGAGTGCAACCACTCTGCCCCAGTTGAATTTCCCATCAGAAAAGATCTCAATGGCAACTTTCATGAAAACGTCCTTTGTGGGGCTGAGTGCAGAATCATTTATCATGCTGGGAGAGAACATAGAAAAACAAATCACTTAACATATCCAATATCAATGAAGAACAGATGGTTAAAGTAATTGTACGGTTATGATAAGACATCACAATTCATATTTAGACCTGAAAATTGATGGAACTACCTTTGGAGCTTTACATTGCCATCAAGCTCATCTCCAATCTGCTGCAGGCACTGACCAAGCTGCTTGTGTTTGGGGTCACACAGCTCTCCCCCACCCAGCTGCGCCCGGGTCAACTCAGTGCTGTCGTTCCCATGTCGACGAACTCGCTCATATATGAAACTGCACAAAAAAAGGGGGGAGTCACGGATAACGTCAGATCACAACAACCAGCAGGAACAGCGTCTTTACGAAGATCGACATTAATAAGTGTAACAAGATGTTTACTTACTCCTTCAACAACGCTGATCCCAGTTCTACTAACTGATCTTTATTATTCCCTGAAAGACAGAGATTTGTTTTTTTTAAAAGATGTGTTCATGCACACTTCTACATACTGGATACAAAATAGCTGCAGGACCTCCGGTCTACGTCTAGATAACATCATAACTACACCGTCTAGATAACGTTATAACTATACTGTCTTAACAAGTTACAGACAAACTGCATCGGCTCCCCCGGAGGGTAACGCCGTGGTCTACCGGTACAAGTCGTCCAGACATGTTAGTTAAAGTCACAGCGGTGTTGCTACTAAACTTTAAACAACCGGACTCAAACACAACACGACGCTGCACCGACGTTTAGCTACGTTCGCTCGTTTTGCTAACGCTGCTAGCTAGGTCTAAGCTAACGTTAGGGGCAAACGCATAACAAGCAACAACGAAACGAGGCGCGTTGGTTCAAACGTCCGCTCGTTTATGTTTACGGTATTGTTAATGTCAGTGTCGCGGTCGGGTTAATTTGAAATATCGCTTGTTGTTAAGCACCTGAATCACCTCCTCCCGCTGGCGATGCCATCTTGTTCACTGCCTGTTTGGGGAATGTTGCGTCACAGTCATGTGACTTCATGTTTATGGCAACCGAAGCAGGAATATTCATTCGAAGCGAGAGAGCACTGCTACAGCTACTTCCGTCTTCGCTTAAAATCCCGTTAAATAGACTGCATCGCTTCTTTTTTTAGTCAATGGGTGTCTTTTTTTGTGCGGGGAGCTTATTTAATTTAGCCAAACACCGTGATGTTTAAGGTCTTAGCAAGCTACCGATAACGGTATGAGACATAGGCATGTCTTTGAATGAATTAAAACACGTTTGTTTAGCAATGTTTATTTTCGCACATGCGTTGCATGGTGCTGTACGATGTCAGTAATTATTTTAAATATGTTATATAATTAAATATATATTGAAAATATACATTGATATTCATGTATATTTTAATTTGTGTATGCATGTGTGAGATGATTTCCCGACCTGCGCGCCACCATTTTTGGGGTTTCCGCAGGCTGAATGGCGTGTGGGCCATCTTGATATTTAAACTCCAACATTTTGGGGTGGCTGCAGGTGATGCGCAGATTTACTAATCAAGTTCACACCTACTTGTCTCACACTACTTAAAGGAGACGAGCGCACATGTTTTGTAGATCAGACCTAGGCAGCAACAACACCAATCGGCCGGTCTTCCGTCGAAAGAACAAAGATTTCGTGGAAAGGTGGGCAGCAAACTTTTTTTTGACTAATTGAGATTGTGTTTTACGCGGAGACACGACGATTCGAAATATTATCAATGTAAGCGATGTGTTCTTATTGTGTGTAATTTTCTTGAGCCGTGCCCCTTTTTCCTCAACGTAACTTCCGGCGGTGCTGTTCTTCCGGCCGCCGTGCGCATCCTTAGGCCTCTTTACGACTCGGCTGGCAAACATGGCGGATGCACAAGTACGTTCGGGAGAACGGCGTGGTGAATTTAAACACTCACATTAACCTTTTATCGCACATTTTAGCGAACAAATGTGAAGCTTGTGTCGTTATGTGTTGAACACACGCGATACCGGGTCGTTTTCAGCCGGTTGTATCAGATATTTAGACTCCGTGGCGTGCCCGCGTGTAACGCTGAGGAGCGGTGCTAGCTAGGTTAGCTATGTTAGCATGGTTAGCATGCTAATGTGGTCAGCTGCCAGTGACATCCAAGTAGCTTTCCTAACTAATAAGGCCTTGAATTTTCCCGAAGTATGATTGTCACTGCACCCTACTTTGCCCGTCAGAACACTGTTTTAATAATCTATCCAGGTAACATTACTAAAGAACAGTCGGAGATACTTTTCATGGCTGTGGAGGAATCTCCTCATAAACATGGCTACCCGAGGAAGTGGCTTTAGTTCAGTCAAACACCGATGCAACCCGCAGATACACGATTATCAATCCTTTTTATAATGAATAACATTTACGACAGTTACTCCCTGAGTGACGACACCCTACCTGTTGTTGACCAGACCTGTTCTCGTCCCACAGACCGAGAGGGCTTATCAGAAGCAGCCCACCATCTTCCAGAACAAGAAACGTGTTCTGGTTCCTGAAGGTGGCAAGGAGGCGAAGGAGAAGCTCCCCCGCTACCACAAGAATGTTGGACTTGGCTTCAAAACCCCAAGAGAGGTACTTTTGAATTGTCTAGGAACTGTTAAAATACCCGTTAAAACTGTCTAAATTCTGTGTATACTCTTTTGAAAGCTGCAAGTGATGTTTTTCTCACGATGGTCTTCCAAGCCTGCTAGGCTTTGACGATACTGCCTTTTGGCATAGCTGATGCAGTTGATTAAAGTACTTGTTCTTACTCCCTACTGTTGTAAAGTACAAAGTTATGAATTTACTAACATATTCCCTGTTTTCACCAGGCTATTGACGGCACTTACATTGACAAGAAATGCCCCTTTACTGGAAATGTCTCCATTCGTGGCCGTATCCTCTCTGGTCAGTATGTAAATCTTAATTCTCAACAGTTGTCTCCTCTTGTCACGTCACTGGTCTACAAATGATGTTTTTCTCACGATGGTCTTCCAAGCCTTTTCGGTTCTGACGACACTGCCTATTTGGCAACACTGATGTAGGCCAGTAATATCCCGAGTTACTAATAGTATTTGCCAGATGGTTTCAAAATGCTTTCGTCAGTTTTCTGACTGCGTTGTTGCAACCGCTTTCCATACTTTTGAAAACTGCTGTGTACAAATTACACTTTTTGCTTTGACAGTTGAACTGTAATTCAAACTTCCCGTTACTTGTGGTTTGCAGGTGTGGTGACCAAAATGAAGATGCAGAGGACCATTGTTATCAGACGTGACTACCTGCATTACATCCGCAAGTACAACCGTTTTGAGAAGAGGCACAAGAACATGTCTGTTCATCTGTCACCTGCCTTCAGGTACTAGCCCTCTCCTGTACTGTCCTTTTGGAAATGTAATTAGTCTAGCCCTACTGGTATATCTACTCATCTCAAAAGGAATGACACAAATCTGATTTCCATGTAATATAGTTGAAGCTGACAGTTATCGGTCATGGAAAAGTCAAATACAAGTGCGGAAACTTCACCTGGCACCAAGAACCTTTTGTTATAGCAACTTAATATATTGCTGCAAATGATGTTTTTCTCACGATGGTCTTCCAAGCTCACAGGGCTTTGACGATACTGCCTTATGGCAACACTGATGCAGCGTGGCTTTACATCGATACCTGTCACCTGAAATGCCCATAGACAGAAGTTCCTCTTTTTGGATCATGCCTAGTAACTACTGTCTTTTGTCTGCAGAGACGTCACAGTCGGAGACATCGTTACTGTCGGAGAGTGCCGACCGCTCAGCAAGACTGTGAGGTTCAACGTCCTCAAAGTGACAAAGGCTGCTGGAGCCAAGAAGCAGTTCCAGAAGTTCTAGGTGTGGAAGATGACTTTGGACAAGCAGGCTGTCTTGAGCCAACTTGTTTTGCTGTCAAAATAAAGAAAACATTCTGTAAACTGCGTAGTCTTTTTCCTCAGTCTGAAATACTTGCCTTTTGTAGTGATGCTAATCATATTTCCAAAATTGGATTGTAAAAGAATGACATGACTATCCTATTTGTCTTTTCTATAGTCTATTGAGTAGTGTATCAGTAAGTACAAAATGTTAGGGATGCCTGCTCTTGAAATGGACTGAGCAGGTAAATCCAGGTAGAAGCTGTCATCTAGTTGACTTCACCTTTCAAATGGTCAGTTTCATTTAGTTGCATCTGGGATTGTTTTACAAAAAAGATTTTCTTTGTCCTTCAGGCTTGGTAGTCCCATTTGTATGTCTAAGGAAGGGGTCCACTGTGAGATGTGGTTGAGATTGTCTGAAGTGTACTGGATGTACCCCAACATCCACGAGCAATGTAAAATTAAGCAAAATGAGATGTTTGACCTCAGGCTACATTTTAAAATGGCCTGCCATCCACGGGGAACCGAGCTAGATAAAACCACAGCTCAAACAACCCACTGAAAACCCAGAATAAATTACTGTTCGAAAGAGGTTGTTGCAAGGTCCACCCTGCTGAATTGAACACAAGTTTTCATTAAAACCAATCATCAGACCAGCTGCCTGCAGTAATTGGCACACCTTCAACCAGAGCAGTATTAACTGGTGAAATCAGGTGTGTTGAAGTTATTATACACACCTTATTGTTTTTATTAAGTTAACAAGTGCACATGTTCAACAATGTTTTCAATAAACGTGAAGCAACAAAAGCTAATACAGTGCTGAGAAAAAGTATTTGCCCCCTTCCTGATTCATATTTGTCACACTTAAATGTTTCAGATCATCAAACAAATTTTAACATTAGACAAAGATAACCGGAGTAAATACAAAATGCAGTTTTTAAATGATGAATTCATTTATTAAGGGAAAAAAGCTATCCAAACCTACCTGGCCCTATGTGGAAAAGTAACTGCCTCCTAAACCTAATAACTGGATGTGCCACGGTGGCACTGCCACCCTTGGCGGCAACAACTGCAATCAAGCGTTTACGATAACTGGCTATGAGTCTTTTACATCACTGGAGGAATTTTGGCCCACTCTTCTTTACAGAATTGTTTTAATCTAGCCATATTGGAGGGTTTTCGAGTATGAACGGCCTGTTTACGGTCATGCTACAGCATCTCAATCGGACTTAAGTCCGGACTTTGACTAGGCCACTCCAAAACCTTCATTTTGTTTTTTTTTAAGCCATTCAGAGGTGTGTTTCGGATTGTTGTCCTGCTGCATAACCCAAGTGCGCTTGAGGTCACAAACTGATGGCCGGACATAATTCATGGTTCTATCAACTACGGCAAGTCGTCCAGGTCCTGAAGCAGCAAAGCAGCCCCAGGCCATCACACTACTACCACCATGTTTGACTGTTGGTATGATGTTCTTTTTATGAAATGCTGTGTTAGTTTTACGCCAGATGTAACGGGACACACACCTTCCAAAAAGTTCAACTTTTGTCTCGTCAGTCAGAATATTTTCCCATAAGTCTTGGGGATCATCAAGATGTTTTTTTTGGCAAATGTGAGATGAGTTTTTGTGTTCTCTTTGGTCAGCAGTGGTTTTTGCCCTGGAACTCTCCCATGGATGCCATTTTGCCCAGTCTCTTTCTTATTGTTGAATCATGGACACTGACCTTAACTGAGGCAAGTGAGGCCTGCAGTTCTTTAGATGTTGTTCTGGGTTGTTTTGTGACCTCCTGGATGAGTCGTCGATGCGCTCTTGGAGTAATTTTGGTAGGCCGGCCACTCCTGGGAAGGTTCACCACTGTTCCAAGTTTTCTCCATTTGTGGATAATGGCTCTCACCGTGGTTCGCTGGAGTCCCAACGCCTTAGAAATGGCTTTGTAACCCTTCCCAGACTGATAGATGTCAATGACTTTGTTTCTCATCTGTTCTTGAATTTCTTTCGATCGCAGCATGATGTGTTGCTTTTTGAGATCTTTTAGCCTACTTCACTTTGTCAGACAGGTTCTACAGTATTTAAGTGATTTCTTGATTCGACAGGTCTGGCAGTAATCAGGCCTGGGTCTGGCTAGTGAAATTGAACTCAGCTTTCCAAAAAATGTGGTTAATCACAGTTAATTTGTGATTTAACAAGGGGGGGCAATTACTTTTTCACATAGGGCCAGGTAGGTTTGGATAGCTTTTTTCCTTTAATAAATTAATTCATCATTTAAAAACTGCATTTTGTATTTACTCTGGTTATCTTTGTCTAATGTTAAAATTTGTTTGATGATCTGAAACATTTAAGTGTGACAAATATGCAAAAATATAAGACATCAGGAAGGCGGCAAATACTTTTTCACAGCACTGTAGATGTGAAATGCAGCAAATGAAACTGTAGTTGCTCAAAACAGAAATACTGAAGTACAAGCAGCTCACCTAAAAATTAAGTGGAATAGTGAAGTTGAATGAAGTTCCTCTCCATTTTGCATTTTTACATTGACAAATAAATATGCAAACATAAATATAGTTAGATGTCTCACAGCAGTTTTTGAAGGCCTGGGTCTGGCATTCCCAAACAACCCTCTTCCACCCACTCAGTGATCACAGCTACACGTCCACCTACAGCAAACTATAACTCAAAATCATTATCATTCATGAGTTATTGGGGCGTGTGATCTGTCGGCCACTTTTGTGCTCAGAAACCAAAACGTGTGTGTAATCAAGAGCTATAGGGCATCTGACTGCTGTCTTTAAACAATCCACTCAGCAGAACAAACCTAACTGTATATTATACAACGTTATATTATAAAAAAAAAGGAGGGTTTCATTCTAAAACTATATATCAATTTTGAAAAAAAAAAAATCCAAGCTAAAATCTATCTGTATGTGAAAAATCACATAATTATTTGCCTAAAATATAGATCATTTATATGTAAGGTTTTCAAATATAAGTGTGGTAGCGGCCAATAATGTAGTTATTGTAATCCTATAGGACAGACCCTCCGGATCATATGCCCGTTATACAGTCGTGGGCCAGTAGAGGGCGACAGATAACAATGTAAAGACCAGAGCCAGAGACAATAGGAAGGCTCTACATTCATCCCAGTGCAGACACTCATGACTGAGACACATTTTCCGTTCAGAGATCTAAACTAAGTACCGCCCACCAAATTTAATCAGGGCAAAAAGTCCTTTATTTGTGTGAAGTCCCGCAGAGCTTAAAAGTGTTTTTTCAACCTAGTGAACACAAAAAGTAAAATATACTCAGAAAAATGTTTTCTCAACATGATTTCCTGTTTCTGTTTCCCTGTGTGTGAGAGGGACATTACAAAAACGATGTTATTTGATCTTTCCTACATCTCCACCACCCACTGCAGCCTACAGTATGTGTGTAAGCTATATATGTACGCATGTATGCATACAACTGGCATATAGAAGATTCCAGGTTGGATCAGATCTTAAGATACAACTCTATTTAAAAATATAGCTTCTCAGTTAATGTCACCTATGGTGGCCTATGCATTATTTACAATGAGTCACTGTATGATATAAATAGTAAACAAAGTAAGTTTATGAATTGGCTCATGACTGCCTCACCGTTTCCCCAAAAAGAGATTAGTGGACAAAACAGAACGAGCTGACGACTGAGACCATCTCAGCAAACAAATATAAAACAGAAATGTAAATATGGTAAGACACTCATGAATAAATGATTGTACTTTTCACGGGGGCAGCCTAATTTAGACTGGCATGACTCGGGGCACCTCTCCCATGACACCGTAACCATTGGAAGTTATCAATTGTTTATCTCCTCCCTCAATTGTATAGCTCCAAGCTTGGTGATGCTCAATAGAGTCTGACATCCAGACAAATACACTCACAAAGACACGTTCCACAAGCACGGATCTCACTGTATAAATGGCCTATATGCATCAGCTGAGTCATTTGCATGTGTCCTTATTTTGGCTTGACAGGTTCGTAGGCTCGCTGTATGGGAATCAGCGAGCCCCTCCCTCAGACCCGGCTTCTGTCTGCTGGGCTGCCGTCGCCTCGGCGTCACCATTAGCATAATGATGCTGAGGCTGTTTTTCTTTTTCTCACAATGCCCCAGTGAATGTGGACCATATGGAGGTGATGTGAAAGGGAGAAAGTGGTTAATGTGCGATCTAAGTGGACTGACTAACTATATAACCTATATAACCCACTGCATACCTGTACATAATATATCTTCCTGTACATATCCCCAACTAGTTATACTGCTGGCCAGTATGACTACTCCCATACCTGTACATAATACTGTATATCTTCCTGTACATATCCCCCACTAGTTATACTCTCATACCTGCACATAATACCACAACTTTGTACATACACCTGATTTCTGTCATACATATTCTCACTTATATTATATTTTTTACCTAACTTAATCACCTGTACATTGTACATTGTATATTTGCACTTACTGTTACGTTTGCACTCTGGTTGGATGCCAAACTTCTTTTCGTTGTACTGTACTTGTGCTGTATAATGACAATACATTTGAATCTAATCTAATCTAATCTAATCTAATCTAATCTAATCTAATCTAATCTAATCTAATCTAATCTAATCTAATCTAATCTAATCTAATCTAATCTAATCTAACACCCACCGGAACAGTGAGCTTGACAGAAATGTCTGCAGGATTTGAATCACAAAGAAATGCAGCATTTAGTTCAGCGAGAGTTGCTCCATCTCCTTTTTTTTCGCTTTAATAACAAAAATCCCACCCATGCCTACATGCTAGAATATTTTATTAAACAGCAGAGTCTCAGCCTGTAAATGATTGATTGAATTCCTAGCTTCTGCTCTCCGCAGAGCTCTACGGGGGCAGGGGCCACGGGGTAGGTGGGAGGATGTTTTGTGGATAGCAGGCCTTCTCATGCTCAGACACCCCGGGGAGCCACAAGGAGCACCCAGCAGGACATCTCAGCCCACATGAGCGCACGCTCCCAGAGAGTTTGCTTGAGGGCAGAGGTCTGACCCCTCAAAAGGTCGGAGCACTCGTAGTAAATCTACTCTGAGCTAAGAACTTTTGCTTTTATCAATGTTGTTTAGGATAGCAAGCGACCATCTGGTGCGGTTCTTCATGTTTTGTTTTAATCTAACAGTGGAGATGAAACAATCATTTGAGATAATAAACAATACTGTATTGAGCACATGTTTTTGTGAAAGTTAACAAAACACAAGATCTTGACACAAACAAATATTTTCCATGACATCTTCGCATCATTTAAAGAGAATTTAAACAGAAATGATGGTACAAAAGATATGTAATGTTTTCAGTGTCTTTAAGAAGGAGCACCAGTGTCAACATTATAGAAATACTGTTATAAAACTATTATTCACCTTTAGCAAATCATAACATTTATTACATAATAAATAGAAACTGGCATTTGTCCTTGCTTTTATTTTAATATACGATTTATGATTTAGAGCTTTATGACTTATGGAAACATCTAGGAAAAAAATGATATAATCCTTTGATCATATGATTTTCTCTTTGTGTTTCACTACTACGATTAAAATTACTTGGCAAAATAATTTGTTTCCGACTTACTCATAATGTAATCTTAAACTATAAGACCCAATTTATTGCAGGTTTATAGTTAATTGTGTTGTCCTGGGTTAATCAAGATCCCCCGGATGAAAACAATCAAATATCATCTGCAGCTACTGTCTGTCTGCTGTACGACCTGTCAAATGGCAGCGTTCTGCCCTGACGTCCTGAAAGAGAAACAGTCTAGTTCTCCAGATGTTGATATGGTTCAGAGTACAGGGGCAGCCAGTCTATGCCCATCTCATTGTTCTGCTAAAAAGCTTACTTTTTCCATAGGCAAGGCTGAGCACTTCACTACGTGGCTTAAGACTGAGTGGACTGTCAGTTGCAGACATGTGACCTGATCCAGACCATCACCAGTAGGACCAGAGTAGACCAGAGTAGACCAGCAAGCAGTGCAACCAAGCTCAGACGTGATGTTTGAGGACTGAACTTAATCCCAGTTGTATTCATACACTATGCAATTTAAAACACTATTCATGTTTTCTGAAGCAACAAACTTTGGTATTTGTAAAGCAGGATTTGTAAAATCCCATCTTCTTTGGTACACCTAAAAAACAACATCAAAAATGTAAAACAAGATACTAGTTAAAGAATCCAGATAATAGTCTATTGACAATAAAGCAGTCATTGTCTTTGTAAAATAAATATTAATAAATAAAAAGCTACCCACAGGTATTGTGCTATGTTGTATTGTCTGCCAGCAACAGCAAAACAGGCTTCTTCATTTTTTTTCAACCGAAGTTTTGCCACATTTTATAACTGAACATTTTGTTCTGACATTGAAGCGCGGAGCTCTGGGTGGAGCTGGGTCCATCACGCTGAGCTGGCTTATTTTCTGCTCCATAAATTAACTGTCTGTCACTTCACATTCTACAGCTTAGCCAACATGTTTACCCAATGTCACGGAGCATGCTTGCAGGCGTGCTTACTTGTGTATTTAATGGCAGGGATGCTAGCTCAGAAGGCCAGCCCAATGAGGGCAATGGCTGCTATCAAAACAGAGGCCTTCTGGTGACCCAGCAGGGGTTTGGGCTACAGGGGGTCAGAGTCCCATGCCGAACCCTCATTCAGGACTGTTTGGAGACCGTCAGCAGCACACAAACTGTTGTCCAGCAGCAAAGGATCAGGGCCTGATGAGCAGAACAGACGGGCGCGTCATGTTGTGGAGACTGGGTCATCTATCAGATGAACCCCCTGGTCCTCTGCTAACCCTAACCCTAACCCCAGCACTGAACGAGAGGCGGGGCAAGACTCAGATCTGCCCCTGTACATAAAGGTGCATTTATAAGCTTGGAGATGCAATTATTTACATTTATGTGGATGCTACGTTACAATATTAGCATTATTGCAATTACAGTCAACTTGTTTAATAGGAGTTTTTAGGACAAGGACTAGGACCATATGAAGAGTAGATTTATGCCATTGTAACTGTGTTTCTTGCTATGTAACAGAACATGCAACTATTAAACCCAATGATGTCCAGACACACACCGCTGGGGTGCACAATGGGAGCGCTACAGGCTCCGCCGTGGGTCAGCGCAGGGTCACCCTTCACATCTGGACAAGCCATCAGCCCTGTAGATTTAGACAAGGACACCCAGTGTTCTCGGATCAAATCACAGACTGATGTCTGATACTATTCTATTAAACAATATGGTGCGTCTACATTTTGCGTCAAACTAATGCGCATGTATCGTAACTATAAAGATAAATTCAAGGTTCGTTTTGACGGCCTGGTGTCAGTGAAAGTAGTTGATATGGTAGATAATTTGCACGTCAAGATCTATTACTCTAAGGTTAGAGGTGCTGGTCACGGCTATCAGTGTCTGATATCAACAACAGCACCCTGAGTTTCTTAACTGATTTGAAGTGATCCACCAGATGTGGTTGCTACGCCTGTTGTTGCTGTATAGACACCATCATGAATGTTAATCATTTTTGTTTTGTGATCAATGTTTTCAATTTGTTATTGACAATTTGTTATTGACATTTTTTTACTCATTACTCTCTAATCTAGTACTCTAGTCTACTGCTGGTTGCTTCCTGCAGAGTTTCTATATCAGTGAGTATCACTGAAACACAAAAACGTGACTGATGATTGTTCACCTGGCCTGGTCACTGAGGCTGAGAAGCGTTACATCGCCTTACAAACTGTCAGAGGTAGGGCAGCCTCATAAGTTTCCACGACAGGCCCCTAATTTAATATTCTCATGTTCGGCCATGTCTGGGGGTCACGCCGACTGGAGGTCTGGCATGTGTGAGTGCGGTGGGCATCTCCGATTCTACACCATAATGTCAGATCAAAGTGGCCCGGGTGATGGAAGGTGGATGGGAAACTCTTAGGTCATGTGTGAACCATGCAGCCCAGGCGTCATCGGAGCATCCCTGGGGTCAGATCTGAGTGACGGATGGTCTCACACCGGACTCTATAAGCTTGAAAAGCGTCATAATGTGGACCACATAATGTGACCCAAGGGATGACAGACACTGTTTCACGGAGCAGGGTACCAGGTGGCTTATGTCAGTAGAGGGAATACATCTGACACTATACAATTTATTATTGTTGTTGTTATTCCAGCATATAATACAAATCATGATTTGAATCCACAAAGGACAGACCAGAGCATACAGTCAAAACCTGCAAAAATGGATCTACGCTAAGGAATGTGTAGGCTACACACAAACTCAAGAATCAGCCGTCTTTCGCGATTCATTCGTCGAGGCTCGTAAAGCTTTACAGTATAACACTTTAAACTGCGGCAGAGGAATTTTAAAGTGTTTACCGTCATCCGTCCTCTCTCTAAGGTAACGGGAGGGAGTCACTGCGTCACCCCGCCCACAGTCAGTAACAGGTCGGAGGTATTGAGCGGCAGGAGGCTTCCTCCCTGGCAGATGGCGTGGCTTGGTCCCCCCGGGGCCCCAAGGCAACGTTACACCCTGGGACCCGGATACCTAATCATGCCCCTGTTGAGCCTCTCACCTGCTGCTCTGCTGCTGACAATGTTATCTCATCTCTCTGACCCATTGTGGTAATAACAGTGGAGAGACCCACGCAACGCCGCGGCGAGTCTCTCTCTCTCTCAGAGAGAGGCGGGACCATGGGAACCTCCAAGTAATCAATCTCTCAATCTCGCCTCCATCGGCAGATCTGATTTCATATCGCGACACGCTCAGAGCTGCTGTGCTGCGTGTAGTTTGAGTTTGTTGCAGTAGGGCCGTGGATTACTCAGGTTTTTGTGGAGTTGATTCTTTTGAGTGTCATATACAGTATAGCATATATAGATAGACAGACAGACACTATATATATATATATAGTGTCTGTCTGTCTATCTATATATGCAGATATATACTGTATATATATATATACTGTATGTATATATTCCTGAATTTCCCCAAGGGGGTGAATAAAGTATCTATCTATCTATCTATCTATCTATCTATCTATCTATCTAGCTATCTATCTATCTATATACAGTTGCATATATTATGATGTTTGCGTGTGATTACAGATGATACGTTGTGGTTGGTTCCTGCTCTGCACTGATACGTCATAGTGAATGTATAGATGTATAGAATGTATAGATGTATAGATGTATAGAATGTATATATGTATAGAATGTATAGATGTATAGATGTATAGAATGTATAGATGTATAGATGTAAACATGATAGCTGCTCCATCAGCAACGTAATCACATTACACATGTAATTAGATACAACCGTTTCCAGTGGTTTCAGTTGTGAATACTGTAAAACTCCAAACAATACTACAAGTTATGAGTCTATTGTTACTTCCGTAGGGATATTTTTCACAGACAGCAGAACAAATCAATGTACAGAACAGACCAGTGCAAAGTTTGACCCAGCCCTATGTTATGTTATTTATAATCATAACATTTCATTTGTTACTAGATGCTCATTGGGTCCATTATATTAAAGTGATATTTAATTGATTTCGTTTTCAAATGGTTGTTTTGTTTTGCTGTTACATGTTTACAAGTACAGATCTCAGGGCTAATGTCAGAGGCCGACCGTATATGAACCTATTTAAGGTACATTCTACCATGTGAAGATCTCACTGCTCCCTCTCAGATCATCAATAGGAATTCACTGGCTTATCCTGAACTAGTTGGGATGGTAAATAAGATCAGATAAGATAAAGTAGTTAAAAAGCTTTTATATTTAATGTAAAGAGTACCATTGTTCCCGCAAGCTCTTCACACAAAAGCAAGGAAGTGAAGGGAGTTTCTATATGAACAGAAAAAAAGAAAGAGTATCTTCTTTCGCGAGCAGATCAAATGGAGAGAATACACCCAAATGCTGTGTGAATCTTTAATTGTGTTCCCCTTGTGGTACAAAACGACCTACGTGAAAAGAAAGGAGGGGGATTTCTTTATGTTTCGGACAATGATCAAAGCGAAACAGAATCAGATCTCAGGATGGGATTCCTCTGTACCGAGTTAAACATGAAAGTTTCCCGTCAAGAGGTAAAGATCAATACCTTTTAAGAAGGGGGGGGTGGAAAAATCTATAATAATATTTCAGTGTAATCTTCTAAATTTTCCTCAGATTGGCGAGAACCGGTCAAATCAAACCAGCTCACACAGTTTGGAACGCCAGGAAAAAACAATATCACTCCTTTTCTTGGTAAGCTTGTCAGTATTGCCCTTATCTTGCACGTTTGGCTACAATGATAATTTCGGTAAATTCAGTAAATCTGAAAAAAGCCTGTCTATGTCGCCCAAAGGCAAAAACAAGAGAGTGAACGGAGATTTGATGATGTAAACAAAAGAGGAATCCTTGAGCTGCTCTACGGACAAAAAAGTGACAGTACTCAGTAACACAGAGCTATAATAAAACTCATTATAAGGACACTCAAATAAACATCTCACGAGGTCACAACTGCAGTTCCCCCCAATTCGTTGTCACCGATGAATCCCGACGTCTGCGTCTCTTGATGACATCGCATATAAGAATCCCAGTTCTTACGTTTCTTTGAGGATACAAACAGTTGGTGTAAAGGGAAATGAACGCTTAACGTCCAGTTTCCGTGACGATACAGACCAAAACGTGGTTGTCACGGAGAGTACGAATGTTTGGCGCGTTGACCCTCTCGCTGAGAAAGAGAGCGGAGTTTCAGGTCTTTTGAGGCCGTCTTGCGAGGGGGCAAAGGGGCACGACTGATAACCCCGGGCCGCGGTGTGTCTGGCTGCGAGAGGAACTGCTCTCTTTCACCGCAACGTGTAAGACGTGATGGAGATTAAAAAAAAAAGCAAACCCAAACGTTCCCAAAAAAGCAAAACAAATCGTTTTTCTTCTACTAAAACAAACAGCACATCCCCCTTATCTTAGCATAGATTGTATCTCTGGGACCACCTCAATTCAAAGTTACCATACGCCTTTGCGGACAATTTCGGCGGTTTCCTATTTACTCTTTGTAAGTTACGTAACAATTTACAGCGTGTTTACAAAGGCCTGCCTGAGTACAACCCATGGAAAATCCTGACAGCATATACTCTGCGTTGTGAATCAAATACCGTACTGTAAATAGTCCGGATGCCACATTTAAAATAGAGGACAGAGTTATAAACTGATTCTAACTTCCGCCGGCAGAAACTTTATGTTTCAGAGTATAAAACTAAGATGAGATCAACCATCTATCATGTTATCCACACAATCAACAATAAACACTCATTTACCTTTTCTATGTAACTTACTTTTCCACTCAAACTATCATGTATTTTTCTCATACACAAAGCAGGGATAAACAAAGTTAATATCCTGTATACTAGTATATCCTACAATGAGTGAGGGGGGACTGTGGTAGTTAGAGATTCTAATCTCTAAAGGGAAATTGCGAAAGTGAAACTCTAACTAAATAATAGCAACTAATTGCCTTCATGCTGTATTGAATTGTGAGACAACATGGATATAATATATGACTTTTAATTCCATCCCATCAAAACCATTAATCTGAGTTCTCAAGCCACATCCTGGCCTCCATCAATAACAACAGTATTAATTTATTTGCTTTGCATTTATCATGTGGAAAATGTGACGCATTTAATTACACACACACACGCGCACGCACATACACACGCATGCACGCACGCACACACACACACACACACACACACACACACAGAAAAATCAAAGCTGCAATTCTTATTTGTGAGGTGGCCCCAGTATATAAACACAGATCTGCAGCAGCAGAGTAAACTTCCCCTGCTTGCACTGGTGCGTTCACTTCCTGAGGGGATTGAGCGATGCAGCAGATTGGTCCCCAGTCTCCATCAAGATGTGAATTGTTTCACACAGCAGGCCAGCAAGGCAAATTCAGGCCACATGCTGCTCTGGTTGTAGCTCACGTTGTCTCCCGTCCTCATCTTTGGTTGTTGCTGTGCGGTTTTAGAGTAAAACCTTAGTAGGTGTTTAATCTGTTTGAAGCCTGAAGGGAATAATGAAGATTTCTTTCACTTTGTTTTGTAACTACTGCAATCATCTCCTCACATTAATCGCCTCAACCCTTAACAAATTTTAACATTTATTGCAAATGACCGTACCTGTATTGCAGGCAACACCATTTTACCAAACTCAAACTCCAAATCTTATCAAATCACGTAGTAAAATAAATCCCAAATTGAACGTATTTCATATGAACAGTCTATTATTCTTCCCATGACACTGTCCAAATTGCAGGGATAACAATGACTATTAGATCAGAAGAGAAAACAGCCAACGCTGGGTTTCCCAAAACATCTTCCAGGATAATCTCAGTTTCATTATAAAGATGTGCACAAAGATGATCTCAGTGCTAAGTTGAATTTTGGGAAACATGACTAACATCTAATCGTTATGAAGAAAGTGGATTAACTAGCTGTTTCTACTCATTTGATGTGTTTTAAAGCTTATTTTTCATTTCCCGCGCAGTGCCTGCAGATGAATATCTCCCGTGGCGACAATCCAACTACAACAAACCCTTAGTACTCCGGCCAGGCAGTTAATGTTATCGTAAGAGTCCCCAACACCAGCACCCTGAGAAACACAAGGGAGAAGACATGACCTGCATAATTGGAGACCATGATTGAGGAACAGTAGATATGTGCGAGGATTAGTCCCACCCAGGGAGTCTGGAGAGGAAGCTGTGCAGATGGAGGTCAGAGAGGAAGCTGTGCAGATGGAGGTCAGAGTTGGGTGGCTCACATCCTACTCTCTATTTATCCTGTTTTTCCACTCTCCGCCAACACACAGACAGGACTGTGTCCAGGGACATTGTCCGGGTAACCATCCAAAAAAGAACCATTTAAATTTAATTTTTGTTTTTTTATTTTTCCAGGATATTCTTACAGTCAACAATCTGTTTAACGCGACTATTACACTGAGATGAAAGCATATAAAAATATCAAAATTATTCTCAGATTTGTTTTCAAAAGCCTGCGTGTGTAAGTCATTGACGTAAGCCTGCCAGGATCATTAATAAGGGTTTTACGGTTAAGTCGGCATTACTCATGTATAAAAGACCACAGAGCAACATGACGGTATGGTTGGGTTAGTGGAATGTCCTCAAAGGCTTTGAAGATCCTTCAACTGATGTTTCCATCCTTGATGCCACTTCAGGGTAATGGGACGTCTCCGCAGACTTTCCTTATATTACATATTTATTTCTTTTTACTGTTGCTGTTGCTGAATTTAACATACAGATGCTGTTGCTGGCTGATGTCATGTTTTTCAACCCTAAAATAGACAAAAATCATCCCCAGATGTTAAATATATCTGTGGGGTAAGGCAAGCTTATATCTTCTCACCAGACATCTTTAACAGTGCCTTCTTGGGACCGACCGAGAATAGTCAAAGAATATATAGTGCTCGAGGTCCCTTTACAGTATACAGAGACAAACAACAGAATACCCGAAACAACAAGGTGTTTTGGAACAGTTTGAGGTTATATATAGTGACATCAGAGGCAAAAACACCCTTATCTACATAGGAAATATAACAGGGGCCCATGCAGACTCCAAAGGTAACATCACAATAAGACCTCTTCCTGGAGATGTGACTATGTTCACATTGTCTCTCTGAGATCAGTCAGAGATGGTTATCCAGGTCAGGCAGGCTTTGGCGTGGAACAGCAACCCACTGATTAGTAACCAGCAATCTGACCTGGGGAAATAAGCGTCTTTTCCGTCAATACTGCAAACACAATGGGATGTCAGGAGACGATGACCTTTTCCCGCTAGGCACTGAGAGATATGCAGAGAGGGAAGGACTCCTCCCCAACCTGTGGTCACGCAGTGAAGTTTCTGTTTCTCTTGGCTAACAGCAGAAAACAAGGAGACAAGGACCTGGCATCTCCTGGCTTGGCGTTTATTGTTGTCCTATTTGGTTTATTTAATACATGAAACCCCCCTGAGGTGTCCTCTGAGGCAACAGCTGCAGATCTAATCCAACAGAAGATGATCAAGACAAAAAAACTAGATACATGAAGCAACAGTTTTACATTGGGTTCCAACATGCTATGACCAGGCCCTGGCTAAAGATGCACATCTAAGGGTTATTTGACCTGTGCTTTCGTCCTGTCGGCTGAAGTTCAAGACTCGTCCAGAGGCCCGGCCCACTTTCTTTGTTCCGCCCTGATCATTTTGACCCGGGGCTTTGACCCCAGTAATGTTATACAAATGTCATGCATCACACGACTGACAGTTCCCTTATAAGAGGGAAGCATTCTGCCCGCAGACATTGTCTGAAGGCTCTTTGTGGCAGAACAGAGACCCCTGGATAAATGAACAATGGTGTTTTGCGGACTATGTCAAGCAGAAAGAAAAGATGCCAACACAGAGAGGCAATGTTTTCTCCTCATGGCCTTCTAGCCCTCTATGCTATTAATTATTACAGTTTGCTGTTCTCGTAATGTGCTCTACCGTCGGCCTCAAAAAGCATTTTTTATAACAAACGCTTTCAGGGAACAAAGTCCAGCACTGCTTGTTGCAGTGTCCTCTTCTGTAAATGATTGCACTGATAGAGTTCCTACACCTGCCTCTATCGCTACCTATTCATGACCATCCATTAGTGCCAGCGTTTAAGGTCAGAGCGAAACAAAATCGTAAAATATTGTAACGTGGTTTGTTCTACACTGAATATGCTTTTACTGCCTCTGTGTTTATTCATAATCTGTGTATCAATGCGCAATCAACAGTTAGCAGTTGGCCGTGTCAGGCTAGCCAGCACCATGTTACCTCTAGTAGCCCTTTCACACACAAACCCCCGGGTTTTACGTGGGATATTGAACACGGACTCCGAAAGTTTAGTTCCGTGCGCATCACTGCTGGACGGGGTTGTCGCATTTCGACATCATTAAAAGCGGATGTTTAACTGTGTCTTTAATTTGTATTTTTATCTCTTCTTTCATCTCTTCTTCTTCCCCTCAAATGGACAGAAGCTCTCTCATTTCGGAATCTCGCCAATTCTCTGTCGTTTTGACTCGTAAACTCGCTGGCAGCTTGAAAGAACAGAGGTTTGTTTACCAGGCAGCGTTAGCTCGCCGTTTACCATTTACGTGATACTACGACTCCGATCACAACCAATCAGGTTACTCGATCGAAACCTGCGCCTAGTAACCCGCGTTCCCCCTTTCATACATAAGCCGACCGTGTCCGGCCCGCATGAAACCCCGGGTCGAATAACCCACACGGACCCATTAACACCCACAGCAGACACAGGGTTTTTTCCCGGGTCGATGCTTTGGCGTGCAAGATGTGTAAGATGACAAAGACAATCCAGTGAGGATCGCAGCCAAGTTGAGAAAAACTCCAGTTAAGCTTCTCCTGGAATGATACTGCGGTAAGGATGTGGTTTGGTGTCATGCATCAGGACATTATGACTTCACTGGCGAGAGAGCGGCCCATCTTTCATACTATTGATGTGAACGCTTTATTGCTCATTTACTGCATGCTAAGATAACCTGACGAGGCCACGGTTCGATCAAAGGCAGCGGCAGAGACTGACATTCCTCTATAGCCGTCACCTCAAAGGAAATGCCTCCACCGCAGTAAAGACACAGGGCAACGAGCTGTGCTTTTTATCTCTGTGTCTTACGTCTGCCGCACCCTGTGGCTTTGAAGCTCTGCAGCTCTGCGGCGGGACCGTCCCCCCAGACACGACATTCCACAGTCACCCTGTTCCCTGTTCTTTGGTCAGGATTTCGACGTTGTGTCTGCCTGGTCTGCAAACCACGGAGCTACTTGATCCTGCGAAACACTGTTCACACTGCCGGCGAGCATCGATGGTCACGAAGATGAAGATGTTGTGCTGAAAAACACAATACTCCGGCATGTTAAACCACTTTTGTTTCGTGTGGATTTTGCGCAGAAGTATTTGCGTCAGATCAGACACTGTAATGACACACAGTGGGAATTCCTGCTTTTTTGGTTGATAGTTTTGATTCTAATCTTTAAAAACCATTGGCAAAAGTCATATTCAAGGCTGTAGACAGAGAGGCTAAACAGAAAACCCCAAACTGGGAAACTAAGCGACATATAATACGATTTCTGTGGCAGAAATAGTTGTATGCAAGCACAAGTTGAATAAAGGCACATTTTGTCAGGGATCCCAGGACCCTAAGTCCTATTTTATGTCCCAGAGAACAGACGGCCTTAGTGATGCCGGCCGAGCAACAAGCTGCCATGGAAACCAGATTTGTCTGTTGTTGTGAGGCTGTGTCACAGAGCTCTGACCCTCCCCCACCCCCCTCTTGAGGCGGCACACTTCCCCCGGGGGATTTCACATGCAACATCTGTCCTCCGCACCCCGGTCGACCCCCGCCGCTGACCCACCTACTCTAGGAGCCAGAGAGGGCGCCTCTGGCAATAAAGGCTAGCCACACACACCTGCTGAGAGGGTAAGAGGTCACCATCCAAGCATGAACACATTACCATGACATGGCAGGACTCCAGCCCACTGTCACCCAATGTGGGACCTCTGGTTTCTCATTGTAACACCACTTAAAGCAAAGAAAAAAAAAGAACCCTAATTTAATTTCTACGGTCTGTTGGAATTTCTGCAAAAATCCCCATATTTACTGAGAAGGCTGTGAAATGAAACACAACATTTTTTTACGGACAAAAAAAGAATATCCATGTTGATTAACATCTCTGCCACAGATAGTTAACGTTCTCTGTAGTAGAAGAGTTTTATTAAAAAGGATTACTCTTCCGCCTAGAACGTTTATCCTGTCTGTATGGAACTGCGCTAGTGTAATTGTTTCTTCAAACAACAACAACAACAACAGCATCAACAAAAAAACCAAACATCTTAATCTCGGCTGGTTTCGCGGCGAGAACGCTAAAGACCTTCATTTTATGAAACATGAGGCGTTTCAAAATAAATTAAGCTTGTTATTTCCGCAGACTGTGGTGCCTAGCTGCTCAAGACATGTGATTGGTGGGTGAATATTAGAGGCAGAGGGAAAGGGAATTCCCTGCGGTGTGTGCCGAGCCCGCCGGACCGCCTGCTGCCCTAAAGGAATCACCCGGGCCCTCGTCAATCTGGCCACACATTCCACAATAGCTGACAATGGGACTCCGCTCTCTCTATGGCAGATGGCTTGCCTCGGGCTGTCCACGCCAAGCCCCCATTGTCTGTGCTTGGATTTTGATGCAGGGAACTTCGCTCCTCCTCCTTCAAACCCACAGAGGGATATTTGGCACGGAGAAAACAAACACATTCGATCTTTGGTTGAAGGACACAAAACATCTAGGATGTGAGTGGACGTTGTCAGCCGAGTTGTACTGTATGTCACTACATAGATAAGAAACGTCTCGGCTCATGTTAAAAACAACATATGAACTATGTAACAAAAAAATAAATAAAATTGGTGGAGTTGCATTTTGCATTCTGGCAACAAGTTGCGAACCCCATGTTTGAAGCTCGGGCCTTAATCCCAAAGGAGTTCAGGAACTGGGCCCAGCAGGCAGACCGCTACAGGCCACATTTATCTATTGTTGTCTGTGACCGCGAAGCGTCAAGTCAAAACTATTTGTGGGAAGGAGACCGTCGTATTTGAAAGCACAACCAAATACTTTTTGAAACGAGATACTATCGTAGTCGTGTGCGTAATTAAAACAAAACAATATCTAAGATAAAGAGGGAGCTAGCATTTGCGACAGGGTTTTAGCCCTTGTAACAGTTTTATGGCTTTAGGGAATGCCTTTTCTGTGTACCATTCTTCACAACGTGAAAACAGGAGAAAGTGTAGGCTGCTCTCCTCGTCTTTGTGACGCGCTCACCCACAGCACGTAGGATAAAGCAGCTTTGACTAACTCCATTCAGCAATTAGCATAAAGCTGCCTGTCCTTAAAGCCCTTCTCTCAACTTTTTTGTGAGGGACTTGGCTGTGTTTAACACATCTGTTGTCTCCTGCCTGTGCAGTCCAGAGACAGGTCTATTCACAGAGCTCTTTTATTCCACTTTGAAAAGACCTATAGGAGCTCCTGATAGATGGCCTTCACTGCGATGAAAACGGCCAACCCGGATAGCCAGAATAAAAGAGGGCCACCACTCCAGTTCACCCCCTGCTCAAAGCACCTAAACATCCTTTTAAAAGGCTACTCTTAAACAATCCGATGCTGAGCCTAATCATGTTGAAAAGGAGAAACCATGTCTAAGCAAGTTTTATATACTTGCCTTTAAAGCTGGTGCTGTTTGCATCAAAATGTCAGCAATCTGAAAGAAAACGGCCCTAGCAAAGGAAATGGATATTTAAAACAATCGATACTATGAAAATGATGATGTCCAAATAGAAAGCCGGCCAAAGATAATTACACAACGGGTCGATTCGGATTTAATTTGTCATCTCAGCGCCTCAGCATTCATGTCTTATGTCTGCAATTATTTAAATGCTAGTTGGCTTAAAGAAAATCCTACGTTACACACAAGGATCAACGCACAAAAGACATTTTAGTCGCATTTTTGATGTTTCCTGGGTTGTGTGAACGAGCTGAGGATTTAGAGGAGTACAGCCAGAACTTCTTCCATGGGAGTGGTATCTTATGAAGTTTAGAGGATGTTTACCATCGCATTTAGCATCAGCGGTCAGGACAGTACCAGGATGGAAAGACAATAGACAAAACAGGAGAGATGGGTTACTGCTATTTATAAACCAAAGAAAAGGCCACATGTTGGAAATGACGGAACCAAACTGAACTATTCAAGATACATTGTATTCATTAATGTATTACATCTACAAATGTTGTAGAATGTTAGAATGTTTAATAGTTTTGAGTAATTTTGTGACATTTATTTTACTGCTATGCCTAAACTTGTGAGTGCCAGATGTTGTCTTGTTAACAACTTGTAAAGTGTGCTGCTGTCAGAGTTAATCCCAGAGATCCTGTGGTCCATCCATATATCAGGGTAGACTGTTGTTATGACATGTGTAAGAAGCACCATGGGGCCCGTTAAATCAGCTTAAATCAGAGATCATTTCAACCATTTTAAAATATTTGCAGACGAAATCTAAGGCTTAGTGAGCTGATCATTTATCTTCTTCCTTTTAAAATTAATAGTTTATAAACAAGACTAGGTCAAAACCTAGTATGTGGCTGGACCAAGTATGGTCAATGTGCGAAATTGTGGCCAAAAGCCTTGTCGCTAGAGGGCTTTTAATTTGAAACGGCTACATCGGCCAATGGGGAAACTCCAACACTCGGCTGACCAATGGTGTAACTTCATCACTCAGTCAGAGAGTCAGTCAGTGAGTCAGTCAGTGAGTCAGTGACTAATATTCGTGTTTACAGGGCTGACCCCTCTGTTGCGGTCCAGCCAAAACAATATATAGAAAAATAAATAAATAAAACCTGTTGCTGGGTGATGAAACCAAAAAGGCCCGAGGCATGTAAGATGTTTCCTATCCTGCTCCTTGTGTACATCAAATATTGAAATGTAGGGCTCTGCACCCTTTGTCTGTTCTGTAGTCAGTGATATCCCTTCTGCATTGTCTTTCCGCTGGTGAGATCCTCTTTAAATCAAAATGGACGCTTCTGAGCCAACACAATGGAGAGCATTGTTTCTCTGTGAAAGGAGAGCATGTGCTTTGCTAATGCCGCACTTGCAGCAGCCAACCTCCGGGACAACTTCTACATTCAGCCTTTGATTAAGGAGCACAGTTAGCCATGGATGACTTCCTCCAAGGTGCCTGAAGGTTGTGGGAAAAGGCCAGTGAGTAAGTGTGGCCTCAATTGGGGCCACTCTTGCTTTAGTGAATAGGCTCCATGGACCTTAATGATACTGGGCTGTCTCCAACTGAGCCAGTGGGTTGATTGCAGAACACATGAGCAAGACTGTAAGAACCTAGAGAGACTGTTTGCTCGCTTGTCCGTAAGAAAGACAGAGTTAGCACGTACTTGTTTTTATGTTTTTGCGACAGTCAGGCGTCCCATACACGCCCCATTGTTACGTCACGTGTGCGCAAAGCATCTTTAAAGATCTGTTTGTCTTTGGAGAAACTTTTCTTTTTCCTATCCAGTGCCTTTCCATGTTGCACTTGGCCCAGGGTAATTATATTCTAGATCTTTCTTAACTCTGGGACAACCAGGCTCTTAGCTGTTATCTTACTAATACTTACTACTTTTTACTTACTTACTTTTAAATTGTGGCTTTAGTCAATGGCAAGTTAGCTGCGGTCTGGATCAGGGTAACCCCGTAGCTACTGCCAGGGTTTACAATACAATTCTTCAAAGTTAATCAAATCAGTATGTAAAGTATAAATAGCAGTGTCAACAGCACTCACGATAAAAAAGCATAAATCAATAACAACACCTTAGCTTTAGATTAAGGCATTCAACACACAAACCACAAACCAAAGAGAAGGCAAATTCCTGGCAGCATGTCCGTTGTGATCAGTGCTAAGGGTGCTAGCTAAAAGCAGACTAGCACTAGCATAGCGACACCCCCCAGACAGGACCCGGGCCTGGAAAAGTGAGGGGGACCAGGGGCTGAGGCTGCAGGGAAGGTCAGAGCTGTTTGTGTGCCCATCCTGATCTCAGGCTCATCTGTGGCAGCGTGTGGGCCGGGCCACAGACGGCCTCCTGTTAAACAGTGTGATTAGCATGGCGCCTCTTTGGATGTCTGTCAGGGGTAAGGGGTCCCTGGCCTTCTGACGGAGATTAATACAAAAGCCCAGGGCAGGGAGGAGCACCTGCCACTCGTCTAGTCAAAGACCAGAGCATACGTTCTAAAAAAAAAAATAGAGAGCGAGAGAAGAGCTTACACTGATCTGTTTTTGGAGTGTGGTCCTCTTGTAAAGTCTGGTGCTCATACCAGGCCGTGACTGTAAATGGCAATTAAAAACTCTGGAGGAATTAGTGGTTTGCGTATGTGATGTACAATAATGTAACAAGAAAAAACATATATCTAGGGAACGAAATACATTAGGGGGTTGTAGTCAATCTTCAGGGTGAACCTTACTCCATCATGTGATTTTTTCTGTAAAATCTGTAACCTGATCTGTCGTATCCCAGTCATATAATGAGCCATGCAGCAGTTGGGTCCTAACCTAACCTGCTCCTCCCTGATATCTCCCATGGGAAATCAAAAGGCTTGTAACTCGTGCTAATGCTACAGTTTCCCACGGATCCTACAAGAGCTAAACCAGGCAAACACTCGGAGAGGTCAGCTACGCATCGTGTTTCTGACACTAGTCCATGGAAATAATTCATCACCGGTGGAAAAGTAACGATGACTGACTCATTTTAGTCCACCAACTAGATTTTAGTACACATTTTCAGTTACACTTTTGGAGTGAAAAACTTTGTAGAAAAAAAATCCATAGTAAATCCCTATTATTTTCATGAGTCCCTGACAGTAGAACAAGGCCTTTGCTAATCCATTTAATCTGAGAGGATCAGCCCAGTCGGACCCACCACAAGGGATAGACTGCTGCTCTCGTTACCTCACTGGAGCTGGGCCAGGAATTAATCCTAGTACAAAACACAACAGATTCCCCTAGCTGACCAGGTTGTGTGTGTGTGTGTGTGTGTGTGGACCATGATGCAGGTTGAAGTCCTTTCCTGGCAGGTGGCATGCTCAGTGCAGGGTTAGTTAACAGATGGTAGCCCTTCTCTTCCTTTCCCTGCCCCTGGTATCCTTCATCTCTTAATACCAAGTTCTGATCATGCAGAGGTTGTTTACATTTAACAACGGTTTCCAATTGTTAAAAGCAATTAACTAATGAGAAATTGCCAGTAAGATAAATTAACCCAGGGGCTTGTGACTACTGGGTTAATAACCTTGAACATATTTAAAATACTTGATTAAATTAACTAATTTGAGAAAAAAATCAATCAAGAATTCATTTCCAGCTTAAACAGGTTCTGTAGATTTAGCATCCCATGTTTGACCAATTACCTGATTGTCTTAAGTAATTAGCCAGTATTCACTATATTGTCCCTTGTTTTCACATGGCAATAAACTCATCTATGTGCTTTACAGTCACATCTGGTTTACATTGTCAGGGCTTAACTCCTCTAGACTCCCACCGTGCTGCATATAACCCCACTCTGTTCTTCAGCTCGCTCATGGTAAACAACAAGATACAGCAGAGCTCTGCAGATCATTTATGTACAGACATATTGTTAATTTACAGACAGATTATTATCTGACACCACATGAGTAAAAAGTCATATGAGTCATGGAAACATCCACACAAAGCAGTTGATATTATTTACGTTGTAAAATTGAATATGGAAAATTAACCCGGATCCTCTGAGAAAGATTAATCTCTCTGAAAAGCTAGTTGCAAACAGACCTCGGGCGAAGCAGACATGCATTAATTACAACTGCAAGAGCAGAAATGGGTTACAGATGTGGTATGATAATACCAACTGTACTGATGATTGACCTTGAAAGTCTGGCCCATCTGTTATTGTTCTCTATGGGGTATCATCGGAGAGCAACACGATGAAGCTCAGACCAGGCAGAGCCTCCGAGCACCACAGATATGTTAGGCCTTCTGTCCACGGGGGGATGTTTACAGTCGGTGTCTCTCTGCCACCGCAAGGCCCCGAGGCCAGGGAAGTGAGGAGGGGTCACCGGGGTTTGATCACTTTCAAACAGATCAAGTGTCAGGCCACTCTCAAGTGTAAGACTCGAGGGAAACCTCTGACCTTTCACCTGAGGACATGTGGTGACCGGTGGCACAAGGGAGTCGAGATGACGGGATCATAGTTACGTGCTAGATTCAGGAATGAATGCAGCATGGCTGCTCTGCCGAGTGTTTTTGGGAAATGGTTTTGTTTCCTATTCGAGGTCAAAGGGGGGAACGATATTGACTGAGTTGTTTCAGCGACATGTTTTGTGTTACAATGTAGTTGTGACGCACTGTTTTATATGATTTGAAAAACAATGCTCTGTAGCTTTTATTCACAGTTTAGGCATTTAGCCGACACTGTTGCCCAGAGCAACACACTTTGTCACATTTTTAAAGCAAGGTAACTGTCCCACTACCCATATTTTCAACTAAGGGATGTTGTCATTATTATTTAAAGTGGTGAATTGTTCGGTGGAATACTTCATATGAATTCCATTTTTTGTTGCTCTAGTAAATGATCCTAAAAGAAATGGGCATCTGGATTTGAACCAGAGACCTCTTGATCTGCAGTAAAATTTCATATGTAACTGAGTATAAGGGAAATGTGAAGTCTGGTTAAGGAAATAGTCCTTGTATCTAAGCCACTGGCTGTTGATACTAAATATCTATGTAGTAGATCTGCAGTTGTTTCCTTTTGAAATAAAGAGATTCACACGATGGAAACACCCACATAACACAGTCTGGTGTAAAAGTATAACCTCAGCAGTTTCCCAGACGATCTTCTCACAGAGCGCTCTGCCTGCAGTCCCATGAGAGTCTCACACATCAGCCTGATCTGTCATTCACACACAG
>OMKK01044706.1:0-12661 GCA_900302305.1 Polymixia japonica
TGTAGTGGTATGTATAGTCTACTGTCTATATGTAGTGATATGTATAGTCTACTGTCTATATGTAGAGATATGTATAGTCTACTGTCTATATGTAGTGATATGTATAGTCTACTGTCTATATGTAGAGATATGTATAGTCTACTGTCTATATGTAGAGATATGTATAGTCTACTGTCTATATGTAGAGATATGTATAGTCTACTGTCTATATGTAGTGATATGTATAGTCTACTGTCTACATGTAGTGATATGTATAGTCTACTGTCTATATGTAGTGATATGTAGTCTATATGTAGTGATATTTATATTCTTCTATGCTAAGCATGTGCTAAGCACTATCTCTTTGCAGTGTATGTGAGGTCCTGTTGTCCTTGTGCCATGTTGTGTCAACATGTAATGTGAATCTCTGTCCGTTGTCAAAGTGTCTTTCCACCAAATTCACCAAGACAAACTCCTGTATAAACACTGTACTTGGTTATTCAAGTGGCAAGCTGCTTATGGGACACCTCAAGCTGTGCAGACCGTCACCTCTGCCAGACTTCTGCTGTCTCTTTCCATGAGGTCACCCCTGGCCAGGCCGGCTCTATGAGTTTATAGTTCTGCTAAGTGCCTCAAAAACTGAGACAGAGGATGAGTTTTTACAGCACTTAACAGAGGTACATAAACACTAAGCTGAAAGCTGCTCTCATCTGACTCTTTATGGTTTGCCCTGAAACATCAACCCTTTTGAAAGGTGCTATACAAATACTGTTTATTATTATTATTATTATATGAATTTAGATTGACTGTATAAAGATGTCATTTTTACACGTCACGGTTAATGTGGTCCTTTGGGCAGTTTACACAAACAAAATAAAAACTATTACATTTTTAAATTAAAGACCTGTCACTTTTGATAAATACTCTGGACGGTGTTCACTGTTTATTCAGCACCCGTGTGTCGTTAATCACAGACAGCCTCGTTGACGAAAGAGGCTTCACTCTTAACGCTCAAACATCCACTGCAGTCACCGAGCCTCCGTCCTGCAGACGCTGCACAGGAATGACCCGCAAAGGGCTTGGCAGCTCCAAGACGCCGTGCTCCAGTCTGACTTTCTACATGACAGGGAGAAGTTGTACCTTTAACCCGAGAGGTGTGACAGTCCTGGCTTCAACGGGTACGTTTGTAAAAGTAAGATGTGTAACGCATGTGGCAATGATGACATCGTGGTTTCCTGCTGCGTGTTGCATAACAGCGACACAGAAAGTACGAGTTACTAAGTGTTAAGGTATTTATGGATACGTGTCTTTGATCAAACTTTTATTCAGCAGGATCAAGGAAAGTGCGTGTGATATAAGTTTCAAACCCGGTGACCTTCATTTGTCCACGCTGGAAAACAAACATCTCAGCATGCAAGGATATGTTTTGAATTTTGCCACCATCAAAGATTGTATCTCATTCTGCATTCTTGACATGGTCCAGGGAGGAACTTCAAAGCTGTTGATAAGAGTGACTGTCAGCTCAGCCATGCCTTTCCAATTACACCCCAGCAGTATGCTGATGATAAACACCAGAGCTAGCATTTTTTTTGCACATCTTAATTTTTTTTACATAATTCATGAACGTGTTCTCATTGCTTCTCTGTGTGTTCTGATTAAATATGAATCATAAAAAAATCTGAATTCTTTTGTTTTAGTCTTGAATCAATAAACCTTCCCCTGTCAACTACAGTCCAAGCCTTTACAAATTCAAGTCCAGCAGGGCTTCACACACTGTTAAATTACACCAGGCTTTACTGGAGACTTTTCAACGGCTAATCCGAAGTACCAAAGTGAAAAAACCAGCTCGCCCACCCAGTTAGAAAGATGTTGGTCAGTAGAACCAGAGGAGTGTCCCAATTACATAAAATTTGACCTATTGAACCCAGGCCCCCTGAACTTTACTGGAGGCTCATTTAGCATCAGAAAACGTTTGATCGAAGTGCACTTTTTTTTAATTAAAAAATGTAACAATAACACCTATAGTAATACTCCATTGTAACGCTCTAAAATGCAGATTTATCATCTTTGAGAAATGAAAAATACTTTTTATTATTTACGTGCTGCTCAAAATAGCAAACAGACTTCTTTGTGACACAATAAACGTGTGCGGAACACATATTTCAGTGTGTTGGCTTATTTTACTAGTTCATTAATCGAGAGTAGCCGACCTTCATGGTATCCTTGTGTTTTCTAGCAATCTACGGCTGCAGATGAGTCATACTTCAGCAACAATGAGCCAATCTGAACAGCAGTCAGACAAATGTTGATGAGGTATTTCCATGTACTTATTAAGCTGGGGTCTGATGTTTATAGTTTATAGCAGATTAGTGAGTCTTACTTGTGCACTTAGCTCTTAAGCTTTATGTTCATGACAATGATTCAGAAAATAGTCGTGAGCAAATCGGCCTGAACAAGTTAGCTAATTCTCAATAACCAATGGGCTGAAAGCCATATACAGTAAATATGAGCATTTGAATCGCAGAAGTCTTTCCAACTGACAACTGGCAACCATATTTGTCCCTGCGTCTCCTAATCTCCATCTCGGAGGTCTTTCCCTCTGAGACACAGTGTGTAGTGTAATGAATATGAACAGCTGAGATTCACAAAACGACACTGGTGTAAATTTTCAGTAGTTTTATTGAAAAATGCCTCTTCTGTTTCAGAAATAAATAAGAAAATAAGGCTGTGGAATTCACAATCTGCAGTTAAAACCTGAAGCAGCAATCCCATATCCATAGTCTTGCACGCAGATTCCAACTGCATTCGATATTGATTTAACAACAATGACAACAACTATATTCTGCTTAAAACAAAACAAATCGAAACAAAAAAAATGCACTAAATATACACCACAGACATGCGATTCCACCTTTGGTAAAATCCGCTGTGACTGTGTAAAAGAAAACTGATAAATATGAAGAGATACAAAATGAAAGCTGTGTTTAACTGCCATATTGAATTGAAATTCCTTGAAAGACACACTGAGCGAAAAAGGCTATATAAGTTAGGAAGAGCTCAAAAATATGCAAAAAATAAAATAAAATGAAACAGCCTTATGGATTTATAACCGGACATATTGGATGAACTGTGGTTGAAAAATAAACATTTCTCATCTGTTGTCAAGAAGAGTGCATTGTCCAACACTGCTAGTTAATAAACACATAATGCAAATATGTTACAAGCAAACAAAGTGGGACATCTTAGAAAGTACACAGGTTTCCATGGATTTCTTTTCAGGTGTTGTTTGTCCCGAGGACCCTCCTCTCTTTCCCCACCCCAAAAGATGAATATTCACATACATTTGTGGCATCAAAGATATTTCCAAATAAAGGCGAGGTGTCAAACCCCCAATTTTTTTTTTTTGTGTGAAGTGTGCATGATCCTTAAAGAGCGAACAAACACAGGTTGAAACAAAACAAAGAAAAAGGACATCTTATGATGCTAGCCTTTTGGAAGCCTTTCTTGATAGTGATCGCTTTCGACGCTGGTTTTGCAAGTCCTCATCCTCCTCTGGGATCGGGACTACGTAGGTATCAGGCTCAGGTGGATAAGGGTCTGCTTGGAGATAACGTTGTTGCCAATTGAGCATGAGTGGCAAGTTTGCAAATATTGTCTCAGCATGCACATGGGTTTATTTTCTTGGGTGGGACTGCTAGCTAAAATGAAACAACTGACGTGGCGATGGACTGCTAGTCAGCACTGAGAGAGATGGTTTGTAAAAAGTTCAGTACGCTGTTTCCCCTTTGTTGCTGTTAGTATTTAGATGTTAAAGCCAATTAAGAAGGTGACTTCATCACTCAAGAGTCTCATTTATCTGCAGCTTCTTCATTTACAAAATATAAAAATATCTCTACATAAAAATCAAGTATGAGTATCCCCTACCACCAGCCCGAAGATAAGATTTGGGATCGCAGTGTTAATTTTCATAACGCGCAGATACAGTATAGCTTGTTTGGAGAGGATATACAGCAATGGAAAACAAGAGGTTGTGCTACTTTGTACATGAAGTGGAAAACAATTTGAAATCCGAACCTCCGGGGTCACATGTACAGAAGTGATTCAATATGGCCCTGAGCAGTCTAACGAGCTACAGCCACGACTAAACAAGGAGAGGAAGAGAGGCATTCGTGTTGGCATTCAGCAAGCAGCGGGTTGTTACAAGGCACAAGCTTTAAACTACAGATGTTAAGCTAAATTTAGTGGACGTGGTTTAAACATCATTTACAAGGCACAAATTAGTTTATTTACAGATGTCACCTTGAGAGCAATAGCGTTAACAATGTTGCTCTTTCTGTTGATGCGTTGATGCTGCTGTGGTAGCTGTAGATGGTAGGTCTCTGTTACAAATCCACCTTTGTTAGTAATTGTTTGTTTATTTGTGTTTTGTTTTTTTTGTACATGCTCCTCCACTGGAAAGGTCTCTTTCAGTTCGTTCTTTGGCTTCAAGATGCAAACAGGCCACTACGATGTTGCCATCGTTGTTGGTGCTTTTGTTTTACCGGCTAAGTTGTTGTTAGTAGTGGCTCTTCTTTGTTGTTGGGTTGTTTTCAACATAGTTTGTTAATCGTTTCCTTTGGCGGGTTATCCTTAAACAGCTTTAGAGCGTGTGAGCAAGTGTTTCAGTAACGGGACTTTGTGTTTTGGTTTGAAAGCAGCACAGGCGACAGAGAAAGTCTACTATGGTGAACCTGGAACAGGCCAGACAGGGAGGAAGGTGTCAGTGAGGTCAGAGAGCACGACAGCGCCTAACAGGCCTACAACTCTATCAACAACTAGATTAGTTACCATTAGTCACTAATGGAGACTATGAATTCTGCACATGCGTTTTCATTTTCTTTTATCATCAAATTTAATCCGTATTCAAAGAGTTTCATTCCAAAATAAGACATCCATCATTTGAAAAATATGATCTAATCTGACGATATGACTGCTGGCATAAGAAGTAAAAGTTACTATTAAAGATCATTGAAGTTATTAGATATTTTCACTTACAAAATAATGTGATATGTATAGTCTACTGTCTATATGCAGAGTAACTATATCTATATCTGGTACCATTTTGTTTTTAAGATGGTTACGGAGCATTTTGAAATGAGACCCTTCATTAACACATTGACACATTAACACATCCAGACTGTCCCGTCCAGCTCCGGTTACATACCTCTGTATCCTTGTCCGTTGTAAGGAATACCGACGCACTGTGAGGAGTCACAGTAGCCGGGCGAGCCGGGCGGTCCCCTGACACCTGCGAAGCCTTGGCGCCCGGGGGGCCCGCGTGCTCCAGAGGAGCCTGAAGGCCCCGGAGGACCTGTCCTGCTCTCACCTTGAGGACCTGATAGAAGAACACAGAGATCCATCAGGATGATGTGAACATCACGACGCTTCACTTCTAGCAGAAGTGGCGATGGAAGAAGCCTTTCCTCTGCAGTGTGTCAAGGCGTTTAGCTGACATCAGAGTTACAATTACATTCACAGTAATATTTTTTGTGTAAAATTTGAAATTGTTTTAAAAATTGTACAATAAACTAAACTGTTTACACAACAAATTGGAGCTGAAGTCACTTCAAAACCTCCAACCAGTGACAGGATTAAGCGTCTGTCATCCTCACCCTGGGATCTCAGCTGGAACCATAACCAAGCTGTTAACTGGTGACTGTCTGCCACAACATTCAATAAAACAGGGACAAACAGAAGGGAAAAGACAGGGATCTGCGCTCTCCCCCTCCTCCTTTCTGTCTAGACATTTATAAAGCTAGCTTGGATAGTTTCCCTAACCCTCTGTCTCATCCCAGCTCCTCAGCGTCCTCTCAGCATGTGTTGTGAATGAACCGAGAGGAGGAGGAGGAGGAGGACCTCGACACGCCAATCCCTTCGAGGATGAGTCACGATCGCTCGCTTCCTCCTAATCTGGGGCAATTCTCGCTCCCCAACTTCCAGACTTTCCACAACGTGACTTTGTAGGCCTCAGCTATTTTTTCCTGCTCCTGTTCCGTCTTCTAGATGGCGTCTCGTCGGAGGCGCGGGGGTGCAGCTAGGTGTGTGAGGGCACGCTACGGGGGTGGGGGGTGGTTGTTTGGTTCAGGGGGAGCCGCTCCACAGGAACCTGGCAGGATGAGCTCCTGTTATGGGCTGTGTTTAGCAGGATGGGCTCGACGCTCCTGCTGCCTAAACGTTAGCGATACAAACTTGGGACAGGAACGTTGCCAGCTCAAATTCCATCTGTGAATGTGAATGTTCTCCCTTCCCCAATAATTGAAATGCCCTTGAGCAAGGCGCTTGACTGTTCTAGTGGCTAACGGTAGTAATTGTGGTTGAGCTGAGCAGCTTCCGCGTGTGAATGTGAAGCAGCGTGTTGCTGAAATAGAGCTTTCATGCTCAGCAAATCTTCCCTGGATAAATAAAGATTATGAAATACGATTGAGTCCAAGTCTTCAAACACAACACTTTGTACATTCTACAAAACGTATACCCTTCAATATTGCATGTCCGAGTGTATTGACGTTCCAGTTGTAAATAACGTTCGCAGTGTGCCGTTACTCTTTAAACACAAAGATGAGCGAGTAACACAATTCCAAGTACAAGTTATATCCCATCAGCCGGTCAGAGAAAGGGACGACTCGAGGCCAACATTGAGGGAAGAGGATAAGGATGTTGACAGCAACGTGATGAGACTAGCATAAACAGTGTCTTCACTACATGTTGCTGAATTTAAATGAGTTCTGCTCTACGCCGTCTACTAGTAGTAGTACTTGTAATACTTGTAGTGGCAGTAGTAGTAGTAATATAAGTAGTAGTACGAGAACCGCAACAGGAAATCTGTTAGCATTTTGAGGTGGATTTGGAAATACAAGCACTGCAGCGGTTGTGGTTTGTTGGAGGTAAGTAGTCTCAGACGTACCAGGAGGTCCTCGCTGTCCTCGCTGTCCAACTCCTGCCGCTCCTCTGTCGCCCTTCTCTCCTGCAGGACCTGGAAGAAACACAGAATTACTCAGACAAAACACATGGATGCAGCATCAGGACATTGTGTTCTCTGTCACGGGGGCTGACTTTAGTTCTGTTTAGGTTTCCTGTGAGCTGATAAAACGCTGACTCCAGGTAGCAACAGGAAATAAACAGCACAACACAGAACTCCGTTACGATCTGATTTACAGGAAACGAAAGTCCCTACATCGGGTTTATCAAGATGTTACTAGCTAGGTTTTTGACTTATCTTAGCACCAATGCTACAGACTCAAATTCAACGACGTTTACTGTACTTAGCCAATAAAGTAATCCTAATTCCGAAGCTGTTAAGACAGTAGTGGTTTGGCTCGTGCAGAGAAAAGCCTTTCAGTGGGAAAAAAAAAAATCCCCTTCCTCTCTCTAGAGCAACCCTGTGCTATTACTCAACATCCCTGGGTTCCTAGAAGTGTCACGCTCTACTTAGAGGGTGGCTGTTCTAGTTAGGATTAAATCATCTTCAAAAGTCATCCAATGGAAGCATTTCATGTAAGAAACATTTAATGTCGGCTTAGGAGCGAATTTTGTCAAAGCTTCATTAGATACAGATACCCAACTTCACACAATTTTTATTCTTTATTTGTTGACTTTATTTTATGCCAATCTGAGAATAAATTCAAAAAAGGAAACTTAAAAACAAAGTTAATATACAGCAGCTCGGCAGAAACATACCTCTCTCTCCTTGTTGCCCGGGCAACCCAGGACTTCCAGGGAAACCGTTCCTTCCTGTCTGGCCTTGTTCTCCACGGGGACCCTGGCTTCCAGGGAGTCCAGGGAGTCCAGGAGGACCTGGGCTGTTGCTACGCTGACCACTATTGGGGATCTGGTTCAGTATGGTGTTGACGCGAGTCATTTGCGCTGAGGGTGAGAAGGAACATTTAAAAAAAAATAAAATAAAATAAAAAAAACGTCAGACCTCTCTTGAAACGACGAGAGCCTGTTTTTGGAGTCTGGCTCCCCTAACGGTGCCGCAGCCACTTCCAAATGTAGCTCTGAAAAAACAGAAAGGCTCGCTCACCGTTTACAAGCTGCTCGCAGACTTGTCTGGCAATGGAACGCATCATGTTCTGAGGAGCGAAGTCACCCTAGGTACAGAAAGTTAGGATTCCTAATGAATATGCAAAGAATTTTCACATCGAATCCCTTTTACAAATGGCTCTGTCCCTTTAAATGTTACCGGTTCGCAAGTAAACAGCTCAAGCAAGCGAATAACTTCAACGGTATTCGATAGTGAGATGATGTTTTAGGCCAGCCGTCTTGTGTTACAGTAGGTGCCACATTTTTCAAATGTTGGATATCAAACTTTGGACTGAAAATCGTAATAAACCCTTTCTCTTTATGACCTTCTAATATGAGCTTAGCACTTGTAAAAGTCTGTGTTTACTCACTCTCTCTCCCTTGTCTCCCTTCACACCGGTAGCTCCCTGAAAATGGAGGGAAACAAAGCTGTTCAGTATCACAGCAGATAGAGCAGGCAGGCTGGCAGAACGCTGTATCGACCTGTGATTAGAAACACGCTCACCGGAGGCCCCGAGTCACCGGGGTTCCCTGGCTTTCCTGCGGCCCCTGAGATCCCAGGAGATCCGGGAGGTCCCTGGAAGGTAAAGACCCAGTTAAACTGTGAACGTCCTAGTTAACCAAACTGTCTATCCTTACAGCGTGCTAATACATCTCCACACTGCATACTAGATGTTTTCTCTGGATAATTCCTCATTTAAATCACAGGGTTGGTGGTGTGCCTGCAATCTAGCCTAAAGCTTAAAGGTGTGACCAGAAGGTTACTGGTTTGAATCCCAATCCCAGCAGGGAGAATCTGTGTGGAAAAGGTGGATGTGTGTAATACTCTTCCTACCATCAATGACCACTGAGGTGCCCTTGAGCAATACACTTTAACTCCAGTTGTTCCAGTGGCCAGCAGTAGACTGTGGTTTTACTGCTCTGTGCAACTGAATGTGAATGTGAAGCAGCGCTGTGCTGAAAAGGACCGTCCATCTACTTTCCCTGAGTAAATAAAGTTTAAAGAAAGAAACACTAGAAAACATACCATGGGACCTGCTGGGCCCCTGGGTCCTGCCACGCCTTCCTTCCCTGGGGGGCCCTGGAATTACAAGAACAGGACCAAACCGGTTTAACCAATACTGTTCATCTTTGAACGTCACAACGTGTGGTTACCATAACAACAGACATTGACTGTACTCACTCTCACTCCAGCTGGTCCGATTGGGCCGATGGCACCTGACGGCCCAGTTGAACCCTGGGAAAAGACATGACAACAAACCAGCTCAAACTCAAGCCTTTACCTTCTCTTCCAACTCAAATAACAAACGGTCACCTTACCTTTGACAAACAAACTCAAACCAGTTTGTTTAACCACCGCTTTTTCCGCGTGTCGAACAGTAAACCTCTTTTTTTTTTTTGCCCTCATTTGCGCGGAAACCCAGCTCACTTTTTTATTGTCAATCCTCTCTCGCCTTTGATGCCTTGTCATTAGATTTACTAGGAACATAATATATTCCAGATCCGTTTTATTGGCCATTATAAACCAGAGCCCGCATAGTCTGCAAGTCATTAAATGCATGTTGCTATAGCATCTGCTCCAACACGGTCACCTGCAGTCTGCCCAAACTATGAACACAATCTGTTCAGGGAAGGCCTCACCCTAGCTGCTCTGGTTGAGTCAAGACCCAATTAATCACTGTTACTCAGAAGAGCCTACATCTCCAGAATCTATATAGACTTGAACAGAGACCAGCCTGTAGGGGTCAACGGAGAGGTCGCAGGTTCTGTTCCCCAACAATCCTTGAGCACGGTACTAAACCTCTACTGGCTCCTTCATCGTTACTATCTCTGGATAATACATGGCAGCTAAAAGGCTAACAAGTTCAACATTTCTCTCCTATTTGTATCCAACCTGAGAAATCACATCTCTGTATGGGGAATGCTTAGTTCAGCATTAAGAGAGAATTACGATTTTCCTCATCCTAAAGGATTAGGAACGAAGTCAGGAAGGAGCAGAGAAGAGTTTTCTATTTTCTAATGACTGTGCCTATAAACACATTTAATAGATAACATCCCCGGTGATCTCCACAGAGTGGTAGTTGCTGATCAGGGACACGTGAAGCAGCCGCGATAGTGTGCTAAAGTAAACCAAATTTAAAAAGTCTGAGGTCTGGAACCCATTGGGCGGACCATGTTGTCAATATTCACCAGGCAGATGAGCCTCCTTCAACAGATCTTTTAACGCCTTAACTGAGCCAGAGGGAGCCAGCCGGCCAATTATGTCTCTGACTTTTGCTGCCCAGGTCAATAGGCTTTGGAATGTCCTGCCTGAGGAGATTAAGCTTGCAAAATCTTTTGAGTTAGCCTGAGGATATTTTATCTATCATAGGGCAGGGTATGGTACCAATCATAGGGCAGAGTATGGTACCTATCATAGGGCAGGGTATGGTACCAATCATAGGGCAGGGTATGGTACCTATCATAGGGCAGGGTATGGTACCTATCATAGGGCAGGGTATGGTACCAATCATAGGGCAGGGTATGGTACCTACCGTAGGGCAGGGTATGGTACCAATCATAGGGCAGGGTATGGTATCTATCATAGGGCAGGGTATGGTATCTATCATAGGGCAGGGTATGGTATCTATCATAGAGCAGGGTATGGTATCTATCATAGGGCAGGGTATGGTATCTATCATAGGGCAGGGTATGGTACCTATCATAGGGCAGGGTATGGTATCTATCATAGGGCAGGGTATGGTACCTATCATAGGGCAGGGTATGGTATCTATCGTAGGGCAGGGTATGGTACCTATCATAGGGCAGGGTATGGTATCTATCATAGGGCAGGGTATGGTATCTATCATAGGGCAGGGTATGGTACCTATCATAGGGCAGGGTATGGTATCTATCATAGAGCAGGGTATGGTATCTATCATAGGGCAAGGTATGGTACCAATCGTAGGGCAGGGTATGGTACCTAACGTAGGGCAGGGTATGAGGAATTGGTCTGTCTTGGCAGTAAATAAATCAGTGCCGTTGTACTTTGACTTCCATCTCCCATCACCCCATCAAGCTTATCTATAAGGGGCATCTCTCCAAAATGCAATAAAAAAAAAAAATAAACCTTTCTGTCTGGAGTTCATAAGACAATATTTAAAAAAAAACACAGCTCACTCTGGGTCACTAAGGGTCTTAAGATGACTCACATCTTTAGTAGTAAACCACAATATGCTTTAGTTTCATGCAAGGAACTGTTTCGCGGGAGAATGAATAATTTTTTATATGTTGGATATGACTTTGGAATGAAACTCCTCATTTACTCCCAGATAAAACAACTGACATAGAGGGGAGGGTATAAAAATGACCGCCAGCCTCTATTTAACCAGCGCTGTATATCAAGGTGATTTGTTCTTGGCTCGTTCTTTCCTGACTTCAAGAAGTAAATAAATTGAAAAGCAATATTCAGAATCCCGACCTGCTGTTGAGAGCCTTAATCCTTCTTCTTAAATCCTCCTCATGTGAAATATTGTCTGTTGCGCGCTATGTGGCACTAGGCCAGACTAGTAGTCTGACTGAATAATCCCCCCACAGCTTCCTCTTTAAAATCCACAGGGGACCCCTGCCAAAAGCAGCACTTACTTTATGCCCAGGTAGGCCAGAGTCGCCGGGGTCTCCTTTAGGTCCAGGACGGCCCTAAGGTAGCAGAGAAACAAACAAGCAGTGAGGAGGAGGTGACTGAAGAGGAGCGACAGAACCGACCACCAGCTATAGTACACATGTTCTGCCAGCCCTGTCGCCCGGTCCAAGATAAAGACGCTGAGATTAAGTTGGGATGCTATGCTAATGTGTTTGGAGTGTGAGGATTTTTAAGGAGGAGTTTTAGTTTACTTGGTTCCACTTAGAGATGGAAACCCCAGCACTGATTTATTACCGTGCATTGATATCGAGGGGTATAATGACCTTATAACGATATCACGTCCTCCAGATATTAAGGAATACTGCTGTGTAGTCCAAGATAAAGACATCAAGATTAAGACTGGATGCTATGCTAACATGTTTATAGGAGCGCTGTCCTCTGCGACCCTCATGAAGACAAATAAGGGAGCATTTCTACCTAATCTGGGTACCGTTCAGCAAAGATCCTGAGGCTGATTTATTAACATGCGTTGGAAATGAAGCACTTTAATGACCTTAAGATATCAAGTCGATCCCCCAGCTGTGGAGGAATGCAGGCTTCTGCCACTTTTACTCCCTAGCTCCCAAAGTTCTCCCTAAAATCTCCCTAAGTTCTCCCTAAATTCTCCCTAAATTTTCCCTAAGTTCTCCCTAAGTTCTCCCTAAATTCTCTTTAAGTTCTCCCTAAATTCTCCCTAAGTTCTCCCTAAATTTTCCCTAAATTTCCCCTAAGTTCTCGCTAAATTCTCCTTAAGTTCTCCCTAAGTTCTCCCTAAATTTTCCCTAAATTTCCCCTAAGTTCTCCCTAAATTTTCCCTATGGTCTCCCTAAGTTCCCTACATAATTCATGGACAAACGATTATTTGGCTGGTTTGCTGAGGCATTCTGGGATTTACGTGTAGGCAGTGAAAATGCATCTCCCACGGTTGAGCAAGGGGGAGTGTGTGTTACACTCACAGCTTCT
>OMKK01044712.1:0-34416 GCA_900302305.1 Polymixia japonica
GGATGGTGTGTCAGAGCGTAGGGGCTCCTCGCAGTGGCTGTGCTACCCGAGCAGCATGGTTAAATAGCCAGGATGGACATCGTCATTCGCACCTGTGAGCGGAGACAGAAAACACAAAGGTACAACACAATACTTTCACACATAGTTTCCTACAAGATGCCTGGTAACCTATACATCATTAAAACCCTACCAGAGGAGAAGTTAGCATGTTGTCTCGAGGATTTAAATCCTCTGACGCAAGCCAACACTTCCTGTCTGTGTCCTCCTGCCTGGGCTCACTAACCTTCCTCCAGATCTATTACTAATCCCGTGACCCAGCAACTCCCCCGTAAAGCCCAGGCAACCTAAATCCTCATAACGTCTACGCATTCAGAGAGCAGGTCCTTTTGATTCAGCGGTTTGTAGGAACTGTGCAACCTCTTCCTAGGAGAAGCTGCCCAGCCATGCGATGAGATGGTTTGGTGGTTAGAATCCTCTCATGGAACCACACGTACGCTTGAAGTTCCACCCCTTCCGCTCTGTGTGTCCCCTGGTCTGTCCCTCACAGATGGTCTGTTGTGTCAATAAAAAATATCAAAGCGAATGGTCTCTCCACTCTTAAAAGAAAGCTGCTGCCACTACTCAACACCTATTTATCAAAGCAACTTCCAAATATTGGCCATTTCCTGCAACAGCTTGAGTCTCAGCTGCTCTCCACTGGTGTAATGTTTGTGTCAGCCTGTAGTATCCAAACACTGGGATCCATCGCCATGCTAACAGGCAGATAGGCATGAGGTTAGGAAAGTCACATGACAACGGCTTCTTAATCTTAGAGAGATTAACAAGGTCCGTATTACTCATGCTGTCTTAAATTGAGAGAGAGAGAGAGAGAGAAAGAGAGAGACAGAGAGAGAGAGACTGAAAGGGAGTGTGTGTGTGTGTGTTTGTATGTGTGTGTATCACACATGTCTGTGTCCCACTGTCCATCTGTGCATGGCTAGGCTACGCATGTTTGGACAAGCTGCTGTAGCAGATGAGTGGTAGAGGTCAGAAGATACACGAGCACAGTTAGGGCTATCTGTACTCGGTTGAAACTGAATTTTGCTCAACAGGCTTAAATGGATCTTCTACCAACAATGTTAGATAGCATTTGCTAAATACCATTCCTATTAATCTCTAGACAATGGAAATTGTTACTGTTTTGGAGAATCCTACACATTAACCCTCAATGGTATAGTGTTCTAGGTACTTGGTATAGGTGCCTAGAGTAGTGCCTAGTATAGGTAGATAGAATCCTTAGGAAACCAATAAGAAACTTACAGTTAGTCATATGACCGTTTGTCATTGTGACCCGTCTTTCAGTGACCCATTTTTGCCCTCAAAACGTTGTCTCAAAATAATGTCTTTTGTCATTTCTTGTGGTGTAAAAAATTGGATTCACAATTTTAGATGGGATGCAATACATGTAATTTTTATCATTTAATGTTAACATAGTAAAATAAGGAAGTGCATATCCTTCCAACCAACGTACAGGAAGCAGTCGACATAACACTGTCTCTTGTGTTCTGTTCTGTGCCTTATAGTACGATCTGGGATTCACATGCACGATATTAGCAATGGCCACACTGTCAATGCTGCTTATCAGCTATGGATGAACATTCAAATTCAACCTACACCATCACTGGCCTCCTCAAACACATGATGCTGTAGCGCATAATATCATCATCTGAGGTGGAGGTGTTCAGGCCAGTCTCACTGAAACCTATGAAGAATGAGCCCTTGAGCTACAGGACCGCTATATATAGAGACACAATAATCCCCATAAAGCAAAGCGCGAGAGAGACAGATTAAGACTGACAGAGATAAACAGAGAGAGAGAGATCCATGCATGAAGAACCTTCCTTTTTCCTTTCAAATGTACCACCCTGCATTCACTAAATAAGCTTCTAAATCACCATCTCACCCATTGCACTGTAAACTAGAGGGAATTATTGTCCTTGCTAGCTTCTAGGTGGATGTTTCAATGGAAAAAACAACACAGTCTAAGGCAAGACCTTGTACCAGCAATTTTAGACAATTTAAGTTATTATCCATCATCAGCACGATTTAATCAAACATCCAGTGGGATACAGCATAGGCATGATATCTAGAGAGAGAGAGAGAGAGAATGAGAGTGGGAGAGAAAGAATGAGCGAGAGAGAGAGACACACACACAAACACAATGAGACAGAAAGAGAGAGATGGAGAAAGATAGAGAAAGAGAGAATGAGAGAGAAAGACAGTGACTCAAATGAGAACTGAATCGAACATGAGAATAGATTACAGTGATTGCACCACTAGAGAGGTCATTTATACACTTGGTATTGTATTTTCAACCCAAGGTATTATATTATCTGTCATGTCTGTGTCATGCACGCGCGCGCGCGCGTGTGTGTGTGTGTGTGTGTGTGTGTGTGAGAGCGTGCGCGCGTGCTGTATCTCCATTGCATTTTCCACTAAACATATTATATTGCACGCCCAGCAGCAACACAAGCCAAGCTGTAGAGGTTAGAGTTCAGTCCCTACTAATAGGCCGTACACTTCTCCTAGGAATCAGCACAGTCAAAATGCTGGGGTCTAATTTGGCAGACAGTCCTGCACTTCAATTACATCTTTCAGCTGAGCCAGTGCTGGGGGCGGGGCTTTGTCAAGTTGTGAGGTAATGCTTTTCAACTCATCTCTCACTCTCTCTCTCTCTCTCTCTCTCTCTCTCTCTCTGATCTCTATATGGCTCCTTTCAGTTCTTCTAATTATTTTGGGGTCTGTTGCTGAAACCTTTTCTCTTTTGGCCAACTTCCTTCAAATGTGTGGCTGGGCGCTAAACAGGCTCTTTGCTTTTTGCCCATCTGCTGTAATTTCTGTGCACCAATACCTACATGCTCTTCCTTTAGCAACTGAGGAAAATTTGAAAAGCAACGCCGGTCCAATCTAATAGCTTCAACACGGACAGCAGCCTCAAATCTAGCATCACAGTTTGACTCCTCTCTGCCTCGCCCTGCGCCAAGAAAAAGTGAAAGCATCTGCTCTACCCCACTAAAAGGGTTACTGGCTGCCAGCTGCTCTCTATCAAAGGCTTGTAACCAGAGTGAGGGAGAATACAGTTAAATTGCACCAAACACGCCACTGAGGGAAACCAACTCAGAGTAAAGCAGCACTGGTCCATTACACTCAACACTGTTTGCCATTCTTCCCATGGACTGCCTTTCTGCTCAAGCAGCCCTCAGAGGAACACACCCTGACCCAACCCTCCAGCGGTACACATTCAAATGAGCGCTAATACCCTCTCAGCCACCAAAGGGAGCGACTGTGCCACAGCCTGAATTTGATGAGCTAAGATCACTGGAACTGACAATTACACACTTTTTTCCATTACTTACAAATTTCTAAATAATATCTACAGTATGTTCTGTAATGATGTATAAATCCCTACGTCTGTATTATAATATAACCACAATCAGGATCAGCTGGTCCATATGCCTGGAGCGCCACTTTGACAGGGGCGCAAATTGTTAATAAAACAAGCGCACACATACACACACAATCTGACGTTTTCATATGAACCAGCCAATCTTAACTGATGCTTCAATAAACTGACAGTTGACATGTCAAATGATATTGCATGTTTTTGTTCATGTTTTGATGAGAGGCAGGGCGTCTAGCTAGCGAGAAAGTGGTATTGCAAGTTTAGCAACAAGTTAGGTGTGTTTTACTACTCGCAGAATCGTCAAGTTGTAATTTTGTAACACATGATGGTGTGTGTGAGTCTGTGTCTGTGTGTCTGTGTGCGTGCGTGCGTGCGTGCGTGCGTGCGTGCGTGCACTGCGCATATGTGACTCATGTAGCATTAGCAACTTTCGTAGATGGGGCGGCAAAAATAAATCTTGCCTAGAGCGTAAGGCTAATACTAACACTAATTAGGAACAGTGTATAGTTCACTGTCTTGACGTACGTTTTACGCAGGCTCCTCTTGCACTTGCAGGATCCTTTTACCGCGTGTGTGCCAGTAAACATTGTATCAGTTTGTTACTTTGTTCATGTGAATTTCAGCATCAACAGTCAAATTCCTCATAAAAGGTATCAATTCTTGGCGGTTCCATCAAGCAATCAAGTCAACATCAATCCTCTCAAACAAAGGAAAATGTGGTAGCAGTTATCTTACTGAAGCCAGAGCATTAACTCTTACATCAAGGTTTTGATACACTTGGTTACATCTGATTCCTTACTGGTTAGGAAAGCGATATGAGTCTGTGCTAGCAATTGCCCCCGACTGGGCTCTCATCTGCTTATGAAAATAAGATATAGATTATATAGATTAAAGAAATACTACAGCATTCTTCTAATCTGATGAAATGTGTGGCATTCCAAATGAAATAGATGGAGTCTGCCACACACAAGTAAGCCAGAATGAAACACACAAAACCCCCCCAGGCTTCTTGAGTCCCCCAAGAGTCAGGTATTATACTGTACACCCTCTCTGCATACCTCAATTCCAATACAAACTAACTAGCTGAATTGACATGGCATTTTCTGTCCTAGTGTTCATCAATGTGCTATACAGGAACACAGGAAAGGGATCAACAACAGAAGTAACTCTAGTACCCTCACATCTACATCTATCTTGATTTAGACCGTTTTGAAAAGGACATGTTTTAGGATAGTATTTTTGTAGAGTGTTGTTGCCTCGAAGGATCGTATTGGAGACGATCAGAGCCAACTCGGTCTGTAAGTACCGCTATGATGAAACAATTAAAACAGAGAATTTTGGTCAGAGACTAATTTATAGCTTTCTATTCTGTTCTGAAGTGTGAACTCTACTATGATTCAACTCTCATGAGAATACAGTACCAGGATATTATAAACTCACTGAGCGTGCCACACATCACATCACAACCCAACCCCACCATGAAACATGTGTTGCACACGATGGGAGATATCGCAACGACACCTCACATCGTCACACCACACTCAAGACATGTTGATCCGCACAATTAACCACAAATGATCACAAATGCAACGCATGTATTTCGTAAGTATTCTTCCGCAATACAAATACATAAATCAGCATATTGCAACCAATGTTGTTTCCCCACCTAAAGCAGAAGCCCGGGCTCAGCCACCAGCAGATCCTCAACCTGAATAGCCCAGTGTGGTTTCCTCTCCCTTGCATCTGGTGTCCATCTACGTGTGGACAGGCGCCCTCGGTGCTGGAGTCACCTAATTTACCTGTGTTTTCATATTAGTGCAGATGAGGGGGGAGGAGACTAGAACAGGAAGTCACCCCGGACATTTCAACACTAAGACTACACAACCAGATGTAGTTACAGTATTCCCATGTGAAACAAGGCAGACGTTTACCTCGCAGAAGAAGACACCTGAACACAGCGGCCCGTTTGATCTGCTGGGTAGGGGCTTAGGGGTCATTCCAGATCCTGATCCCATATGCAAAGAGAGCAGCTCAGCCATTCTACAGCCCCATCCCTGGCTAGGATCCACCACTGTGTAGCTGCTCCGAGCTCTCAGCAAATCTGAATTGGCTCACGCAGCACAGGACGGAGCTTTGCTCTCTAAACGCTCACTGTGAAATAAGAGAAGGTATCGATTCTCTCCCTTCCTCTCGTCCCCATCCACATCTTTTCCTTTTTTTTTCTTTCCCTTCCCTCTGTGTTGTCTCCACCTCCTCTGGACTGAGGAAGCTCTGTTACCATGGAGATGCATGAGGCTGGACTCTGATTCGTGGAGTTTGTTGTGATGCAGCAAGTCAGTGGTACAGCCCACTGGTTAATAAACGTTACCACACTCTGCCCCCCCGCCCCTCTTTCTTTCTGTCATTTTCCTTAGTCTTGCCAGCTGTCTATTTCGTTTCTATATTCTCCTTATTCTCTAGAACCGTTGAGATTGAGAATGGTCATAGTTAGTTAATTCAATCTAAATCAAGCCTGTTACAGACGTATTACAGACGTGTATATCATTAACACACACATACACACCCCACAGGCGTGTGTCTATCCACTGATATGCACTCATCCAATGAGGTGGATGGTCATAAATGCACAATAATATACACAGCCCTATTAAGTTTTTCATACGTTGTTTTATACAGCACCAGACTATAGCAGAGCTATGCAAAAGACGTGCATTCATGACTTTTATCTGTGAACTAAGAGGCGTATGACCTGCCCTGATGATTATGCGTCGATCTGCAGGGTGTCGTGATCATCAAGTCTTTCCCGGTTAGTGTTTTGCTTACCTGCATTGTCCACAGAATTTGAATGAGCCAGCTGTGTGGTGCCAACGTGGGTCTTTCCTTTGACTAACAAATCAATGAATGATCAATGTGTTTCTTTTGATGAATAACACAATTATGTGCTTTACAAATATGGTTATTATGTTCCAGATATTGTTACCACTGCGTAGCTCTGACTCAGACTAACTACAACCGACATTACTACTACATTGTATAACTATAGTATTTTTTTCTGTCCTTAGTACTTTAGTAAATACTTCATATTTAAAGTGTTAATCCAGTGATCCACAATGTAATAAAAGCTCCACTTTGGAGCCTACGTCGTGACCAACCTCAGTATAATGGCTGCATAGTACAGAAATACAAACAGGTATCAGAGAACATGGTCTTTGAATGAGACCTATTGTCTGTGCTTTGACCTGATCTGCACTGAGCGCTGCAAGTCTATGACTCACACATCCACACTTGATAAACGCCTGTTTAATTATAATCCAGCCAACACGTCTCAGTGGGTTTGAGGTTCAAAATATCTCATGACTACCTACAGCCAGACATATTCTATAGGGGATTCGCTGGCTGCTATAAAACTCCTCCTCCTCCTCTTCCTCCTCCTCCCCTCTTTCTCCTCCTCTGTTTCTGCCCTGTCTGTCTGACTCTCCAGGTGCTCTGCATCAAGGTAATGACTAATGGTTCCCCTGTCCACTCTTTAAAAGACTTCCTGGAGGAGTGTGAGAGAGACTCTCTCAACTGCGCACTTGTTGTTTTATTCATTTTATATCTTTTGATGTTCCCTTTTATCTTTTGGGGGAGGTGCCGGTAGTTGTATTTTCGCAGATTCTTTTTGGTCAGTTTAGTTTCTACCTTAATGTTTCGGTAGTTTTGGGAGAAGCTCTGGGCCCGACGGTCCACTGTGCGCTTGGCCCAGAGGCTTCTCCGTTCTGTTGTTCTGTTTGGCCGGGCCTTCTCCCTTCTTCCTACTCATCACTCGCTCGTTTTGTAGCTTTGAGTTCTTTTTTTATTTTTTGCCTTGTGTAACCTCAGGTCACTGCTTTAATTCATAGATTTTTTTACAGTACAGTACAGTAGTACAATACTTAGTACAGTAGTTTTACATTGTTTTGCTTTTGAGGCAAACATACTTATGTCTACATTACAGTTGGTGTCATAACAAGTGTAGCTCAGAATAAGAATGAGCTTTGTGATTTGTTCACCAGCCCACAATGTTACTCCAATCCCTCGCTCCCTTTCGTTTTTTATCTGTGAGCTGCAGGGATGGACAGACATCCTGGGAATTAAATGACTTGTTGATAGGTCCTCCACCCACACACACACACACACACACACACACACCTTATCTTCTTATCTGAAGATCAGCAGAACACAGCTAACAGAATCAGCCTCTACTCTACTACATTACAGTAAACACAACAGTTCCACTGAACACAGCTCCAGAACATGAGCGTCTGCTATTATTATAGCTATTATAGTTCATTCATAATCTCGTCAAATGTAGCCTCACCAGACCCTCTTGTTCGTCCTCGTACGTGCATTAAGCGATGCCCTGGTTCTCAGGTTATTGCAATTCCTGTGATGTTACTAAAGGCATTTGTTGGGGGTGTCAGACTGGCAGTTGTCTTCCCCCCCCTTGCTTTATTTGTCATTAGCGACTAGTTTAGTTCTCTCACGTGCAATTATGCCGATGTCAGCACATTGTTTAGGTAAGGATTGACGGACTCAAACTGTGGCTGTAAACCAATGTGATAATTAGTCAGATGTGTATTTGTCACTGACCTGTAGGTCATCTCCAGAGCCACGGTTGTCTCCACTCTGCTTCCTGCAAATAACAAAAGGGATATGAGACACAATTAGCAACTATTATACTGCTAATGTTTTTGTTATGAGGTATACACTCAAATTTAAAACACAAGCAGTTATCACACCCCTTAAAAAAATAAAGAGCGGGTTCTCAAAAGTTTTAAATTCATATTCTTTAAACACCAAAAACAGAGCAAAAGTCACCTTCTGCTTTCTGTATTGAAAACATGTGCAACAATGAACTTCCTTCCTCTATTATAAGTTCTAAAAAGAAGAGAATTGGTTGATGGTGCTGGTGGAAAGGGGTTAAGTACTGTATGTCAAACTGCCCTCCTTTGGTCCTTTCTTGTTAAATGATTGTAATAAATCACTGTCTTAGCAGGGAGGTGATCCCAGATCCCCTCAGATTTTGTGCCTCTGACCATTGGCTTTATTAAAAAGAAACCTTTTAGATGTTTGGATCTTTGATGAGGAGAGAAGGATCAAACAGTGAAAGGAGAAATGGATTAATTGTACGCTAACACAATTTGGCTCACAGAAAGCCTGCAGCTGGGTTAAGAAAATATTTAGTTTTTCATAGTTTTTTGTGACGATATATATAGTTACTGTGATGGAGCACACAAAGTCAATAGATAAAAGCCACAGGTAGCAATCGTATTCACTAGAAGACTTTCTGTTGTCTCCATAATATCTGACATTATAACTCGGTTGATTAAACTAAACAGTGGCTCTGTTTTCTTTCATTTTATAGAAATGTATATGCAAACATACAGCATTTCAGTGTTTGGATAACATGACAGAGCACAGAGTCGTTACTACAGATAAGTGGCTTGTCATCAGCACTATACAAGAAATTACATTTCTTTATCTAAAGCCTATTAACCTGTGGTGTTGAGCTGAGCGCTGAGCATCACTCTCTAACAACCACTGACTGCTGTGTTCTTACAGTATTACAGCAGGCTCTGGTCTGTATATCAGCACACCGAACAACAGACAGACCACAGACTCTGCGGACAACTCAACATTCAAAATTTGTGTTACGAGACACAATCTATTGAGTCTTTCTCGAAAAACCTTTCACCGTAGAATTCTTTCAGCCTCTAACTCGCATCTGAATTATCAACTGTTTCTTTCTGTTGTTGTCTTTTGTGCTGGGCTCACACTAAACCCAAGAGAGTACAATCTTTTACGTTAATAATTTGGAGCTACAGTATTTTGTGCTGAAAACCACACCTGGCATGTTTACGTGCCAAAACAATTGCATATTTATGTCATACAGTATGTCTCTAGAGGCTGATCTGAAGACGGACACAGCTCACTGCCATTTCCTATGGCGACAGATGGTATCTGTTCCACTTTCTCTGCCCTTCAGCTGGTAACGCAAATCGGCGCGCTGGAGCAAGAACGAGAGAACAGGGTGGGGTGAAAGTTTTTGAGGAAGAGACAACAAGAGAGCGGCGGAGGAAGTCGCCGTCGTTAATCAAGCCAAGACACGGGGACGACCTGACGGAAAAAAGGGGAGCTCCTCTCCAGGTTCAATACCATTACTGCCTGGCCCTGCTCCAGCTCTCTGAGGTTTGGTAATATACAGCTGGCCTCAGCCCAGCCTAGCCCAGCCCAGGGGACAAAGAGCACACTTCCAGGAGCCGGTCTGCAGTGACACCAGGTCCTTTCACCCGTTGTCATTTGTCACTAAGATAAAGCATCTATTAAGACCAAAGGCCCATCTCCCGGTTACTCTCACTTATAGCGGCAAACAATAAGAGAGAGATTCTCCTGGGAGATTATTGATCACCCACACACAAAAGTGTCACTTGCATTCACAAGACACTAGTTAAAATGTCACAGACATGCACAATGATATACTATACATAAACACTGTGCACATAAAACAACACCTGTAACCTCAGAACAGTGTTTGCAACACTCAGGAAAACACAGCAGCGTTCATATTGTCAGTCAAAAGTCTGATTTCAGAGGAAAGAAGAGAGAGTGTCACAGAGAGTGACAGAAAGAAAATGGAGAGATGCTCTCTAAGTATCACGTAGCAGGGTGCTGTACTGCTTCCATAGCCCAAAATGCATTTGTGTGTGTGTATGTGTGTGCGTGCATGCGTTCGCGCGCGTGTGAATATTTGATGAGGATGTGATGCGTCACTGGCTATGAACAAAGCCCTAGGATTGTTAATTAGAATGAGTGCTCAAACCAAGCTGCACAAACGTGGTCCGCTGTGACAGTTTTAGATTCCCATAACAATCGCCTGACCTTGCTCTCAGATGAACCTAGACCAACTGGGGACATCGCTCTGTCAATGGGCGCAGGTAAAACACCTGACAAGGGTGTTCTGACAAGGGCACAGCCTAGCTGCCCAATCCAAACCCGGCGTTGCAGTCAATGTGAGTCTAAAAATAGATTGTTCTGTATGCATGCTATCCCATAAGCATCCGTGTGTGCGTGCGATACAGAGAGAGAAAGAGAGCGAGTGGGAGAGTTCATCGGTCTTTTTTTGCAGTACCGCAGTGAAGACGGTTTTCTGCTGTGAGAGACCGAGGCAGACAGACAGACAGACAGACAGACAGACAGACAGACAGACAGACAGACCGGGCTTAACGGAGCTGTCGTTCATCCACCTCCAACACCGCGCCACACGGAGGGGCTCCAGCCACCCACCAGTTAGGCCTGACTGGGTAGCTATGATCAGTGGGCTGGAATCCCTCTGTTTACCCTGCTAAAAATAGATTCCACACACAGCGATGACGTGACATCTCGTGACAGACCCCCACCTGAACGAGTCATGCTGTTATTGGTATGCAGCAGTTGGTCTGGCTATGTGCTGCCTCTCCTCCTATCCCCTCTCTCCCTCCCCCTTATCACTCAAGACAGAGAAAAATGGAAGTACGGCAGGAGGGAAGGATCAAAGGAAAGGAGGAAGAGGAGAGAGACGTCGAAAGCTTGACCGGGAGGAGAAAAGACGAGGGAGATGAGATGAGAGGAGAGGAGAGGAGGAGGTGAGAACGAACATGGAAGAGAGAGAGAGGAAGAAAGAAAGAAAGAAAGAAAGGGGGGGGTGGATGGATGAGCAAGGCAGAGGATGGAGGGGGAGGGTAGACAGTGTGTAGAGGAAGTAAGCTAGTGAGGAAGAGCAAGTGAAGGAGGGGGCGGCAATCAATACTATGACTCATTCTTTCTGCGCTGGCTGCTTCCTAACCACATTCATTAAAAGCAAACCTAATCATTTTGGCCCGATAATCAGATCCAGTGGGGCTCCATCTTCTTTCAGTCTCAGTCATACACATGACAGTCATGCAATGACCCAGAAAGGGGAGGAAATAGGCCCGTTTTATATGCAATGGCTCAGATGGCTGCATTGATAGGGCCATGCTGTTCTCCCAGTACTGTACTGTCAGTACTGTTCTCCCAGTACCATACTCCCAGCACTAGGGTGACTGCACTGTTCAAATCCAAACTCCTCAAAAACAGAGGCGATTTGAACCAATAAAATCCTCAGATAATCAAAATCACAGTGAAATACCAGTCCAGAATTCATTGAACATACAGTATTATATGCCAGCGTACAGTGTACACCATGTTCTGTCTAATTTGAAGTTGAAAGGCTTTTTGACTATATATCAACAAATCAAGGACATTATAAATTCTAGACTCATAGCAACTACTGAGACTATTATAAACTGGGCACCAAAAACCTCCAAATTTTGAGAAAAGCAGACCACCTAAATCCTAATCTTTTCAGTAAATGTGCATTTTACATCCATCCTGGAAGTAATATTACCAACCCCACTCTTTATGAAGAGAGTTGTATTGCAAGGATTCATTATGTTGTATAACTTCCTCCTAATGCATCATGTCTGTTTTTGTTTTACAAAAAGAGAAAAGTTAGGTTTTGCGTGCTCTTAAAAGGCTTGGGCTTCCTGTATCTAGAATTCTACTTCCAGTTGGAGCCCAAATATCTTCTTACAGTCCTACTGAATCCCGTCAGACACACGCACACACACACACACACACACACACACACACACACACACACACAAACCAGTAAAATAAACAACAATAATTTTCTCTTCTGTATATATTCTCTCTTTGTAGAATAGATATGTTGGTCAGTTGGTCTCATATGCAATATTTATTTATCACTCAAATACAAGGCTCATTCAAAGATAGCTACATAAAAGTCTTCTACGTATCTGTCTACATCCAGAATCTGTCTGTTCTGCCAGTCTAATCAAATGAATTAAAGATTTAATAGATTATTATGAGTAGTGAAATATATGAATTGGCATGTTATCATAACCATCCCTATCGCTACCAGAACCATCACCAACTCACCTGCAATACTGAATGACTGGAGTTACGCGACTGCAATCCTCTGAATATCGAGCTGGATTTCCACGAAGCATAGGTTTTATGCAACATTCCTCTGAAAGGTGGAATCTCACAACCTGACCCGGGGTGCAGTCAAGAGGGGCGGCCGAGCTGACAAAAACTGATGTTAAAGCGATCAAGATTCACATTATAAAGCGGGGACATGTGAATGTAAGCCGAGCACAACAAAGCATGATGTTTATTCTACATTCTACTGCCACGGGGCATAATGAGCGCTGTCCTGATAAACCTGCCCTTTTCTGATCATCCTTCAGTCATCCTTCTACTTCCACAATCCGACACACGGCTCTTCTTCACATTATCTATAGTAGTCACCGTTAGAGAATGACGTACCACACCGACCAGGTTAGCGGTTACATCAGAAGACAAGACATAGCTCCAGTCAAACAAGACAAAAAGCGCCTCCCAACGGTGTACAACCATATGAGTATTAACTGCATGCTGAATACTAACGTTACTACTAGGTGATGTTGAACTAGTCTGTTTGGGCAAAATGAAACAGCAACACTTCAGGCTATCAAAAAGCTTTGTTTATTGTGCAAGAACAACATCATAATATTTCCAGTGAAGTTCCATGTCAGGTAGGTCATTGCAAACAGCTCGGAGATTGCATGGCAAAAGGAAAGGAGTGCAAGAAACACCATGCATAAGCATTGCCCAATGAGAAGCAACTGTTTGAGAAGTCTATACTCTGTGTCTATTGACAATGTGTGCTGGTTTAGATTTTACAAGTGGTTTTTATCTGGAAGGTTGAATCCCATCAGTTTGAAATGTAAAGAAATAACATGGAAAGTAAAATAGATAAAAAATTAAAATAAAATAAAAAGCTGCAAAAATGAAAAAGGCAATTTTATTCAAGTATGCTAAAATATTTCTTTCAAGTTCTGTCATTTGGACAACAAAAAGAGTACAAACCATACATTTGTAATAAAGAAACATGTAATAAAAATGTAAGATAAATACTATTTTATGTCATGTAAAATGGACAAATACGTAAAATATTCATAAACACAAGATCGAAATGGCAGTGATATTTTCCAGGTGGATGAATTTCTCTGCTGGATAGTCTTTTAAATCACTCACATTTACAACAGCAGATTAAAAATCTACACAATTTACACAAGTTTATTAATATTTTTGTGACTAAAAAAGTAAATGACTTTACAAATCTGTGTATTACTAAAATATACTCCAAAAATTGTGATATCTTTCCAACATATAAAAAATTTCCCAGAGTAATAATTAACATGTATAAAAAGATGCCATGGACATGTACAGATGGGCTATGGTACAGAAAAAGACTAAAAGACTATCAGTGCTGCGTAAAAAACCAAGACATAAAACTGCAGTATCTACAACATAATCTAAAAAAGACAGACGTTGCTATATATTGGCAGAGGAACGGAGGACATGGAATCTCTTCAGAGTCATGCGGATGGAACCCAAATCACGATTCAATCTCTCCAGGCGATTTTCTAAGGCCACCTGTGGAAACAACACATATTGAATTGAAAACATTTTTTAACAGCTCTATGTGAGTGGATAGTCCATTTGTTTCAACGTTTTTCATCCATAACAATAGGGAAAGTCATTTCAACACAATCAGTCCGTGCAACGGTTTCCCCTAGAACCATACCTCATCTAACCTGGTCTGCAGACTCACTCGACCACCTGCTCCTGGCATCCGGCTCAGAGCTGCCTCAATCTGCTCAACACACACACACACAAAGACACACAAAGACACACACAGGTTAATCATTTATTAACACATGATTATAGAAATGCAAAAAAAACCAAAACACAACATTAGATTAGTCATCTGGGAGATGTGTGTGTGTGTGTGTGTGTGTGTGTGTGTGTGTGTGTGTGTGTGTGTTCCTGTGCAAGCAGGAAGACAGTCACAACAGGAACAGGACAGATGATGGGGTGGAGGTGGGAGGTGGTGGATGTGAACACCATAAAAATAGAAGTAATTTAGGAGTAGTATAAAAACAATCAAGCCCGGATTACATAAGAGGTCAGGTGGGGATTAGACTTGTCTGTCAGAGGTACAGGGGCTGCTGCAATTATAAAATGCAAGTGCCTCTTAGTGGCGTTTATGTCAAGATTATACAAACTTACTTTAACAATTGATATTGATTGAGATAATAAAAAAAGGCCTTTGGTGAGAAAGGTGAAAACTATGCCATGATATTTGATGTGTTGCGAGAGAGTGTATGTGTGTGTCAAAACAAGTTTGTAATTTAGATAACTCCTACCTGCAATTTCTCTTGTGTCAGCTCGTCAAACAGCCTCTCAGCATCAGCCAATGAGTGGAGTCTGTCCTGGAGAAGTGGGGCGGGATCCTCACAAGAGTCCTGCTGGTCCGGCCCAGTAGACGGCCCCTGCTCCGCCCAGCCCAGCTGGGAGCTACCCTGGTTTGGGTTCACACTACCAGAGGAGTCAGCTGACATGCTGCACTGATGCTGTGGCTCTGTGGGAGAGGGGGAACAATCGGAATTTATGCATTAGATCGTTTTATTCATTAAATAATCTGTATCTTGCTTCACACAAGTATTGTCTCTTGTGTATGGCTCCAGATGTGGGTCTTTCACGGCCCAGGTCAATAATATCACCTTAGTCATTCCAAGACCAAAACCAGGCCTAGCTAAATCAAAGTCAAAACCAGCGGGGTGTACTATGAAGCGAGATTATGGGGTTAGCAAACTAACTTTAGACTAAACCCAAGGTTTTCTGTTAATGTACGCTACACACCTAACATGCTCCGAGGCAGGTCATATTCAGGCTTTCTGATCAAAACAAATAAAGCGCTGCTCATTGACCAATCAACTCCCTTGAGAACTCACGTAACCGTCCATTGAGGATCCTGTCGAATCAGGAATTATAATTTAACACACTTCTAAATTTGCTCAAATTAATTGTGGTATGGGCTACTTAATTACCGTTCATTGTTATTAAATGTTATACTTAAAAAAAGATGTAAAGACTATGTGTATATTCCGATGTTTGTATTATATCTTTTCCATAAAAACTGGACCCGACTATTATCTGTATGAAAGTTATAGATTCTCAGCTGAGGGGATATCATATACATGCAAGCTTCTTCAGCCTTATAATCACAAATGCATTGAAGTTCTGCCCTTACTGTACTGTACTGTACTGTAAATGTGGAGAATTTGGAGTCATAACAATTGTGCCTTAATGATGTAGCAGTGCTTATTAATGTACATTTACATGATCAGCTTTTTTTTACCGGCATTCCTCCCTGGCGTTAGCAGCAACAACAGTGTTGCTTTTTGTAGTAACAATAGTTTTAAATTCTTTAATATAAGAATAATAACTAATTCATTATAACAATTTGTTCCTCTGTGTAAAATAAGCGGAATTGTCCGTGTTTGTGATTGGTTATGTGTTGCAGACTCCACCCCTTTTATGTGAACGCGCTCACAGCTGAATTGACAAAACCTGGGTTAACAGAACAAGTTGATAACCACCTTCGTGATATTGCTTAGTCTTCATTGCCAATGTTAGGTTTTGTAAAGCCAGCTATCACAAAGTCTGAGTATGTTAAGCTCGCTTCATAGTATACCCCTCTGGCCTAGCCCAGCCAAGACAAATAGCTAGATTTTCAAAAAATGTTACAATAACGATATAACAAAAACCATTAAGAAGAAATCAATGCAGATTTCATCATGTGATTTTTGAATGTGAATTCTTTATGATTATTTACACTAGTCTGAGGCAGAAACACAAGGTTTAACACCACAATCCATGAGACAAATACTATAGAACAGACCAGGGCTAAAATGTGGACCAGGCCCCACTTACATTTCAGTGATCACTCCCTGGTCTTTAGATTCACTTCAAATGTGTTCTACTATCAACTGAAACTAGAGGATATTTTTACCTTCTTCTCTGTTTGGTGCTGAGAAGAAGAGCCTCTTCCTGGGACTGGCGCTCTGGAATGAATGGCGTCTCTGGTCTAGTTGTCCATCAAACCTGTGCATAGCACACACAATGCATTGTTTTAAGATGATAACTTTTACATCTAAGCCAGTTAGTGTAGGGTACATAGGACTTGAACATCTGCCCCCTGTCACAAACAAGGCTTCTTTCCAAAGACTTTAGATAAAGATTTTTGTTTAACGGCACAATCTGCAGTTGGTTTTTAAGTGCTGTTCTGTTGCGGCTAAGCAAGGAATTACAACAACATTGTTTTGGTTTGAACGTTGCCTCGGTCAGCATCAGCCATCGTTCGCTTTGTGAATTTGGGTGGAAAATACAGAGGAGTTCCCCATGTTTGAGTGGCTTTTAAAAGTTTTCTGTCAGGTGAAATGCTTCCAAACAGCCACAACACAAACAGACAGAGGGGGGGATGATGTGACCATTCAAACCAACCACAGATTATGCCTTTAAAGAAACTGTAGATCTTGCTCCAAGAACGGCAAAGTAAACATTTTCAACATACTATACAGGTTCAATATTCAGTCTTAGCTGTTGTACGTCATCAAGTTGAAGTTTCGATGAGTGAAGGACAGTAGTACAGCAGGCTGACACCGGGTGATAACTTTCAACAGGCTGTGTTTTTGCTTGAACTGTCTAGGGGCGTTTTCCATGCTCAAGTCTGTTAAGGGGCTACACCACCAGCTTGTTAGGTGAACAGATGTGTTATTGTTTGTTCTGGTTAGCAGCAGTCTTCACTACAGCAGCAGTGGTAACCTTGTTGCACAAAGACAAGGAAGCTCATCTGAGGGAACGCATGGAGGAAGGCCCGAGGGCTCCAGTACTGTCTGTATGACGTGTGTTTTTAACTAATCTCCTTTTGATCTGGAAACATGTCCATCCGCCATTTGAACTGTGGCTCTAACTAATCTTGTCTATCCCTCTAGTCTAGTTAGTCCTTAATTGTTAAAAGGGTAGAGCATTGCACTAACACTGCGAGGGTAAGGGATTTCATTCTCACTGGGGCCACCCATGTTAAAAGTCCAAGCCGCTTTGGATAAAAGCAGCCGCAAAATGAAATATATTAGGTCTTCTTGCACTTAGAACATTGTAGAGAGGGGGCTTTAGAACTGTCAATCAAGTTCCTGTTCCACCCCCCACACATTCTGATAGCAATTATTTTCAATTATTAAAGCAAAGCAATTATTTTTATGTAAAGTCTAGAGACTTTTTCTTTTTAAAAAACCTTTTTAATCTGAAAATCTCAGGGAAGTAGTATTTTATCATCTACTCACTGAGGACTTGTAGATGCCAAGTGAGCCTATTGCGTGACCGAGCCCAGGTGACGGCTTTATGGAAATATTGTGTATTGCTCACTTTTTCTGCAGGCGTTGTCTTGGCAACAGATGGCCAAATGCAGTGGAGTAGTTCTCAGTAGGACAACGTTTGGGGCTGGACTTAGCAGACAGAGGCATGAGTAAAGTTTCTCTCTTTGCTGGCAGAAAAAGGGAAAATATTTCATCATTAATTAAAACAGGGGAAGCCAAACCTGCTAAATCTTCTGGCAGTATATTCCAAATGAGTATTTGTGTGTTTCATTCAATTAATTGAATAAGCATTTTTTCCTCTTTGAAACTCCTTTTGAGCCCAAGTTTTTAATCTATCCACATATGATATTAGAAGAACTGATGGTGAAGGACAGGCTTAGGCCTAAGGGAAATAAGGAAGAGGATTGGGGATACATACTAGGTGTAGCTGAAGGTACGTTACGATGGGCTGGAGGAGGCAGAGAGGAGGATCTATGGCCTTCAGGAGACAAACTCCTCTGAGCCTTCAGCAGAGCTGCGGCTCTCTCGGATCCGACGCTACACATGGTCGCTCCGGCTCCTCGTTCAGGCCCAGCCGTTCCCCTTCCCACTTTAGCCACGTCGCAGTCTGATGGAAGCCCTGCTGGGTCCTGAACGGGCTCTTTGTGTCTCCTCTCCACGAAGCCCACTGTGGTCCTCTGACCGCCAACCCCTGCAAGACGGAAGCACTCGTAAAGGCGTTGTCATATTAAGTCCAGCGCCATGTTGACATGCATGTTGCATAATCAAATTCAGACCAAAATACAAAGAGAAACAAATAATATTGGCAAATAATATCTCTGCTCTACTTGCAATTTGGCAACAAGTAGAACTGTACTGTTTTCAACTGCGTATCTCCAGAGTTCAGTTTGCTGGAGTTGATACAATAATGCTTTAGTGTGCGGACTGAAAAAACAAAAAACACACACACACACACACACACACACTTAGAGGAATGAAGACACACGGTGGTTAGTACTAGTGTAAGCTGGCACCATCGTGTGGATGAGTGAGTGTTAGTCCTACTGTGGGACGTGGAGCTGTTCTTACAGGGGGCCCGGCTCTCTGTAGCCTTGGTCTCCTCCAGCTCTATCAAGGCCCTCATCACAGGCGTCAGCTGGCACGGCCCCTCTCTCCTACCTGCTTCTTGGGGTTCGTACTGACGTCGAGGCTGAAGCTGGGGCTGTTCGCGCTCTGGAGGAGACAAGCACCTACAGAACAGGAGGTCAGTATATCAGTCAAAACATCCAACAGTCACTGTGACTTATCCACTTCAATAAAAAAAAAATGTTAAAAGCTACCTCCAACTGCTACCCGCTAAAGAGTTGTCCACAGAACCTCCCAACCCTGCTGATTGGTCATTTTGTGGACAGGGTGACTTCCTGCGGCCGTTTGATTGCTTAGTTTGGGGGAATGGTGATTTCCTGCCAATATTTGGCTGGTCCGTAAGGGAACAGGGAGATTTCCGATGGGTGACATCTGGTTCTGTCTTGCGTTTGCTAGGCGACAGCAGCAGGTCAGGATGATGGAAAAGACTGGAGACACATTAAGTGGGAAGTCAAGATCTGGCATACAAAAAAATCATTACAAACAAATAACACAATAAAGCATTCAACTGCCTTCCAAATATCTGACATATCCAATATAACAGTGCAATAGAACCTACTCTATTATGATATACTAATATCCAAGAGAGGCTAGATATCAGTATATTAAAGTTGTTAGTGCTTACCCGGCTCCAGAGGGCTGTGTATTACTGTGGGAAGTATAACGCAACCTGGCCTGGTTCTCATGTTCCAACTGTTTGACCTGAGACTCCAGCTTTGAGATCACCCTGAGTAGACGGTCAGAGACAGACTTGGTTACACGATTACAAGATAGAGGATAACCCAGGGCCGCTTCTTCCATCTATATTGATGAAATAATAGACACTTACAAAGGGTATTAAAATATTGATTTGACATAGTCTAAACATTGGAAAAACAGAGAAGACAAGAAAAAGATTGGTGCATAGATACATATATAGAGATGGGCAAATAGACACAGAGAGACAGATAGACAGACAGATAAGACATTTTGCTGATGCACAACTTTCCATTTTGTTCTGGCAGTTTTCTAGCACAGCATAGTTGTCGGGACGCAGTTCATGATTATCTAAAGTCATTTGTATCTTGCTTTTCTGGTAACAATGTATAACAATCTTAATCTGTGTAAATAAATAAGGATTAAACTGGGATTAACGTTAATCAGTGTAAATGTTTTGTGCAAGATGATGAATGTTTAATGACGTGAATCATTACAAAAGTATCGGTCCTGGAGGAACTCCTCATTCTCTCTCATGACATTGCGTTAAGCATTTGAAGTTGGGCTACATACAGGTAGCTCAAGGACATCCTTGTCATAAAGAGCCATTCTGCTATGACAACGTGGGACCCCTAGCCATTTTCTAACAGGTAAACTCCATTGTCCATAACTTCTTTACCTTTGGTGTGGGTATTTCATACACCATGAACTGGCCTTTATACACTCTAAACTAGCCTAATTATCCCATTGTATCTTAACCACAAACTCATTGTGTTTTGTGTTTAAAATACAATATTTAGGACAATTTCCCTACAGGTAGCACAATTAAGTACACATGCTCTAACTGTAAGAAGCACCAATTTAACATTGGATTACAAAAAAAACAATAATTATCATTTAGGTGATATAAAGACGTAACCTGACACGCCAGATGGTTTGTTACACAGATCCATCTGGGAAGTCTTCACTGGAAACTGTTTGGAAAAGGGCAGGCACAAAAAATACTTGGCAGGTGATTGGATGAACCATCTGTCTATCACTGTCTCTCACAGGCTAATCACCATGGATGTATTAGGTTCGTCACACCTAAGCCACGCCCGTAGGTGCCAGTAGTTCCTCATAGGACGCCGATTGGTCCAAACCAGCTGTGGTCCGCCCACAATCGCATTAACTTGAAGCCTGACAAGATGGATTCTCGTGATCGCGATTCTTGTGATGAACTGTGTAACATGTATTATGTTGAAACTGCATTCACAAAAAATATTTTCATTGTATTCCCCTTTGATGAATGTAGGGATTAAAACCATTAGAGCCCTATTTTCCAGTAACAGATTATGGCAAAAAAAAAAACATGTCATTGTGCTAATTGTGCTATATTCAGACTGTCTAGACTCTCCTGTGGTTCTAAAGACAACTAATGTACTCACCTCTTCAGGTCAGATATCTGCTCAGTGGCATCAACAAGCTTGTTCTCTGTTAACACCAGGTTGTCCTGTTGACACAAAAACAGTCATTTCATTAATAAAGAAATGATATATGTAGAATTTATTTTTGTTTTGCAGCTGGAATTTCTCCATATTATTAGAGTAACTACTGTTTCCTGCATAAATGGCAGGCTACCATTAACAACATCTGACAATTTAAGAGATTTTGTAATAAAACCATTACCTTCATTCCCTCGTGGTCTTTTCTCAGAGAGTCATACTCTCGGAGCAGCTGAGGAAGCAGAGCAACAGAGTTCTGAATCACCGTGAACAATTTTAGCCTAGTGTTAACTAGAAAGAAACTCACACACACCTGCCCGAGTACAAAATAAATCCTCAGGGCTAAAGAAAAATACATCATTTCATGGTCCACTGAAAGAAACCCCCAAGTAGGAAAAGGAATTTCAAGGTAATAATAATAATAATAATAATACATTTTATTTTTGGCGTCTTTCAAGTCACTCAAGGTCACCTCTTCACTATACTAAATATGTCCATAGATTAAAATATTTTGATCTATAGCGTATGTCAACAAAGATTTACCACTTCTACTTAGGGAACGGATTTAGTACAAACTGCATAACAGTACCAGAGTTCCTGTGAGGAGGACAACTTTCGAGGTTAACAATCAAATGATATTCAGATGTAGCTCTCTATATACCATCATATTCCCAATAAGGATGCTCTATCCCACAGCCCACCCAGACTTACATCCTGTAGCATCTTGTACTCTCTCTCTCTCCTGGCCTCTTTGTCATCTGCTTCCCTGCAGGCTTTCTGTTCTGCCTCTTCTAGCTGCCGTATACGGGTCTTCAGGCGGGCTGCCAAGGCGTCCTTCTCATTGCCTGACCGTTTGCTTTCTTCCAGCCGCTGCTGCAGGGACTTCACAGTGGCACCTGCTACAGCGTACCGCTCTGGCCATTCCGCCTGGCGATGACAGAAAATCAAGTCAAGGGTATTTTCATAGAGGTGTTTATATATGGAGTGCCAAGAAGAACATTCTGCTTAAATGTTAAAACATGTTAGAGACATGTCTGTTTCTGCAGTCAGTCTCTCTCACTAATGTCAAAATAGTAAGTATAGCAATAAACTTCATAAAATAAAATAAAAATCTACTGTTAATTTAGCCTGGAAAATCTGAACTGGTTTTTTGCATTTCAATGGGATTTGAGTTGTAGAATGGACCCTGATTATGTTGAAGTGTAGAACTCATTAATGACTTTATCACTCTGTCCCAATATTTTACAATGTCATAAGGTTCCTGCTGAGCAGGGAGCTTTTTAGTATATTGAATTAGAAAATTTAGTAAACAATCAGTGTTTTCCATAACTAGGCCATTCTGTGACGCACTGCCATAAAATCAGTGGTGCCTGCCACAAAATGAAATTTTGGTTATTGCATAAAAATGGATCAAAATACTACTGCTAACACTGTGCTCTAAGTGGTGCGGAAATCTAATCTGCTTCTCTCTGCAACATCAGAGACATGTAGTTCATGATAATCTCACGTGACCAGTTCACGCTCACTCACATCAAGCTGTTGCCTTTGAACACACAGCGCACTCATGGCATGTACCTGGGACCAGAGCTAAAGTGTAATGTTAGCTGGAGACTGACAAGAGTGGGAGATCGACCCAACGTCAAACAGTAAACTTTCTTTTAGTGACAAGCTAATGTTCGCAGTTAGATAGTTAATGTTAGCAGTTGCATATCAAGTTATATATTTGCAGTGGAACGTCTATGGAGTCTGTCTTCCAAGCATGTTAACTGTGCAATTTCACTACAGGTAGCTGATTTCATACAAAAGATTTTTATTGAAACTATAGTTCACCCCCCTACCTCCTCTGCCACATACACACTGGTCACCAAGCAGACAAATGTGATAATGACAGTGAGAAGATATTGTTAAATCACATACCACAAACAGTGACCCCTGATCAGCACCACAGACTCCAGTAGGTGTACAACCTAATAGGTTCCAAATCCCGACAACATGATCTCTAAATCAAACATACTTCCTTCCCATACAGCTATGGAAAGTCAGCCAGATAATACAGCACACATAGTAATGCAAGCTACTACAGTAGTACTACAGTTGCCTATTGTTCAGTCCGTGACAATCATTACATTGACAAAGGAAGACTTTGTGACGGGATTAACACACAACAAGACAGTTGGTGTAAATCAGTTATCAAGGCTTTTCACTATTTATGGGAAAATCATTAAATTCATTAATAAGTGTTAAGCCCTTATATAGACTGACATCAATTTCAGGGTACTTTTCATATGCAAGTGCTTCATTTCCAGCCGCCACCGCGCCCATGTCCCGCCCCTCGCCAATGACATGACACTGACTGCATCTATTGGTATTTAAACCTCAGAATGAGTCAAACTGAGTAGGATTCAATTGCATTTTTTGAGTACTAAATGTATGTAGCATCATTAACACACAGCAGATATTTTTGAATTCAGAATGATAATTTTGTGCTTGTAGTTTACGCTAACAAATGATATATTGGCAAATACTATCTGACCCATGTCTGTTAGATGCCAGAAGAGCTAATATAGTTGTAATATAACTAACCAGCGAAGTGCTAAATTATTGGTGCTGGCAAATAAATCAAGCTCCACATCCCTTTGTACTTCCTCAACTCCACAAAAAAAAAAAAAAAAAACTACTGCAGTGTAGGATTCATACCAGTTTTTTCTCCAGTGAGTTATTTTTGGCCTCCAGATCTTGGATATGACTAGTGGCGTCAGCCAGAGCTCTCTCAAGATGCCTACACCTGTAGATGAATAATATGAGTAGCGTGAGGTCGGAAACAAAATAAATCAACTCGCATAAAGAAATGACAAATGCATCAAAACCCGCACAATAATACAGATGCACAGAAAGAAATATACACTCGCACACACATACTGAACACACACAAACCTCTGTTTGAGGGCCTGGTTGCTCTTCTCCAAGTCCTGGGGCAGATCTCTGAGGCCGAGTTTGTCTCGTAGGATTTGGATCTCAGACTCATAATAAGCTTTCAGATCAGCCACATGTCTGGAGTGCTTCTCTCTCAGGTTCTGCCTCAGTCTAGGGAGAACAGGAAATAGGGGGGCATGGCAGAACATAACGGGAGAGTTGAATGGAGGACAGCATGACTTGTGTGTGGATGGCAAGCGTTGTGAACCGAGACGATCAAAACTCCACTAATTAATCATGCAAGTAGCTAACATATTGTAAGATGATATACTTTAAGGATGTAATCTGTAACTTTTTCATGTTTAAAAATCCTATTTTTATTACCATCACTCATATCAGTCATCCTCACAATGACAATTTAACCCAGTCCTGTCTGATTAATTACTCTGCATTCCCCGTTATACTCAATGGATATTCAAGTGTTGGTGGCAACCAATCAGTACTCGTGCATTGGAAGTGTCGTATTTTACATAAACGGACATCACCACAGTAAATACACAACGCGCAAGTTTCCAACCAATGTGCTAGTTGGGACTATAGGTAAACAAGCAACCAGTTTGTTGTGAATGGGATTTCTGTGAAAGTGTTGTGGAAGTGTAACCTAGCGACCATGACGTTGTTCGGCAGGCGACGGCAATTGCAAACGGAACTCTGGGAATTGTCGTTGAAACACTCGATGGCTATGGAAAGTTACGGATTATCACTTTAAGCAATGAATAGTATACAGGGACTATGAATAAATGAGAGGCTAGCTACTCACAGAGAAAGAACAACAGGATCTTCTAACGAGGAAGCACTCTTTATACGTGGGCTAGCTGCATGCAGTGGACTGGCACCAGAGGCTGAGCACGGCTTCAAGGTGCTGGTGTGGGTGTGACTGCCCTCCTCCTCGCTGGCTAAAGGGGCACTGGCTCTGCATTGCTGGCTGGTCATGAGGAAGCAGGGCTGGGTCTTATCCTGGCAGGTAGAGGGGACTGCCGGGGACGGGTTTCCCCAGGAGCTTTGCACCTTTGTAGGGGAAGGTGCAGTGGCTGAAAGGCTGGAGGTATTGGAGGTACAGTCTGTATCTCCAGGGTTGGCGCTGCACTCCACCATGCTGTCAGGGGTGACAGGGGTCCCTACTCTGGCGTAGAGGTGAGGCTGGGTGGGGAATGACGGGCTGCTGAAGTGGGAGGGCGAAGTGAATCCAGAAGTTCGATCTGACTGCCGCATATGAACCGCTGGGTCCAAGGTCAACACCTGAATCACACAAGGGGAATGTCAAGGGGAAGAAAACTCAGTCAAGGATTAGAGGGGTCTTTACTCATGTCTGTGTGCAAGTGTATGGCATGTGCAGTACCTGTGCCGACAAAGGACTGGAGGTAAGAGAGCCATCCCAGTCTGTGCGTTTGGAGTCCGTTTTCTGCTTGTTCTGATAGATCTCTCTCAGAGACAGCCGAGGCTCCTCATGAGGAGACTATGGGGGCCAGAGACATAACATCACGGTGGATTCATACTGGCCACCAATGCTGATGAATTTCTACTAGTTAGTCTACTCTACCAGCCACTTAAGCAGGGAACCAACAGTGGTTTATATTTCCAATTTTCTTTTAAAAGATATATTTGGCTTAATGAATCCTGTAATCCACCAGTCACTGCAACAAGATGTAACAGTTGTGACAGACATTTACATCCAGGATGTAACAATTGTAACAAACATTTACATCCAGTACATCCAGAATGTAACAGGATGTAACAGTTGTAACAAACATTTACTTTTCCCCCACTGGCTGGCTACCCCATATGCTCCCGTGGTGGCTTTGTGTAAAGCCCTGTAACAGGATGTCACAGTTTTGGTCCCTGTATGACATGGTCAGAAACACTCACTACTAATGAGACAGATGGAATAGTCACAGAGTACACATAAACAATATAGAAGCGCTACACTGGTATTCAACTGTTTAACCTACCGGACCCATGGATGCCTCTTGCAGAAGGAGGTAGGCGCCACTGTCAAAGCTGTCCGGTAGTGGGTAATAAAGATCATTCTCATTCAGACGCCAATATGTCAAGCCTGAAAAAGGGAAAGGAATGGAGATCTGACTTACAGTAAATATTCTTCTACTTGACTTGACATTATTCTACAACCATTTGATAACACTTTATGCATCATCTGGCATGGCAAACACTATTATTAGTCATGTTTATGCCAAAACACTGAGTACATTTACATGCACACTAATATTCCACTATTATTCCAAATATGACAATATTCTGAATTTGATATCGGTCATGTAAACAGCATATTCCGTTTGGATATTCTGAATAAGCCTCATTCCGAATGTAGTATTTTCCCACTAAGACATGTGGGATATGCCGAAATTATTGGGGTTTTAGGAGCATTCTTTGGACATGTATACAGAGCATTCAGAATATGCGTCTCAATGCAGTTTTTACCGCAGTTTGTGACACATGGCCTCTTGCCTGTTTACAGTCAGCTCTGTGCGTTGTAAACAAACCAACTAGCCAGCAGTTTGCAAGGCTGGGGAACACTTGCAGAACGGTGACAACGAGGGTAACGTTACACCACGGGAGCAACATGACTGCAGTTTGAAAAGGAGGGAAATTCCGCCGTAGGGCACTTAAGTTATTTAAAGGGCGTAGCCGTAGGACGTATGCACGGCTGCATGTAAACGGGAATATTAGTGGAATATTGTCTTTTTCGGAATAAGGGCAAAATCCGGAATATTAGTGTTCATGTAAATGTACTCATTGAGATTTCATAAGTGGGTAGACATGAAGATTTACACATTTCTCATATATGTGCCTGATATTGACATCACCATTAGCCCAACTGAGATTTGCACTGAATGCTCCACAAAGTTTACAAAAGTCAACCACTATCACATTAGTCACTGGCCATTACTGGGCATCTCACAAGTTACATGCCATTGTCCCAATTGACCAGATTACCAAGTGCAGTTGGCAACACTGGCATGGATTCCTAGCAGTTTGTATCAGTGCCGATCACTGATGCTTTGTAATAAGTCTGGCACAGCACAGGCATCAACTTCTCTAATACATGTACATGGTCTCCAATACCTCATCTTAACATTTCTGCTCTGTGAGAGTTATTTTCACTTTGGAGCATGTCTGGTTGAAACTCATTTTAGTGCATGAATGAGAATGAGAGGAATGAACAATGACAAGGCAGAAATATGACATGAAGGAAATGATTGCTCCTTCTGACCACAATTATGTGCGGCTTGTACAATAATGTACTATAATCAAAGTGGCTCGCATTCCAAACTTTGTGACAACTCCTGGTGTGAGTCATGCCATACATAACCCAGTGTTTCCCTTTGCAAAAACAAAAGTTGGATAATAAACTTACAGGGAACTGGCATCTCATGCAAACCATTCTCTTCGCCTCATTATAAAAGGCTATAAAAGGCTATAAAAGCCTATTGTGTTACAATGGTGCCATCTTGTGGTCACTTGTGTCCATTACAAATCTATGTGCTTTTTTTTTCAACAGATATACTCTATATTGTTGATTTTATTACAGCTATATTAAAGGAGTTTTCCATATTGCTTAAAACTTTTCTATTTGTTTCTGAGTCAGTGTGTTGTTACCTGATGCCTCAGACACCAAGCTGTCACTCCTCCTCAGGGGAAACGTGCTAGAGGAGGCTCCAGCCGGTTGATGCTGAAACCCAATAGAGTGGAGGGGATGAGACTCGACAGCAGAAATGTAATCTTGACAACAACAGACGTATGCAAGGCATTTAAACAAACACTACAGATGCACGGCAGTGATAACAGAAAGCAATTATTTTAAATTACCACTGTGAAATCTTAGTGCTCCAAAAAAAGAGCAGCTATGCTATCAGGACCTCTAAAGACTGCCTGTTGGCAAGTTCTACCTGGTCCAGGAAATCTGCAGGCTCCAAGGGGCTATATCTAGGGGTTTCCCTGGGGCTGAGCGGTTGCTCCTGGCCCTCGGAGGCCTGAGATGAGGCTTGTCCTGCCTTGCTCTTCTTGGGCCTGAGTTTCTGTCTCAGGGCCCAGGAGGTCAAAGGCTGGGTAATGCTGCCAACAGGACAGGATTGATGAGGTCAAAGGAATATCATTCACCAGTCAAAATACAGACTGAATCATTAAAAACACTTTAAATTATGACTGATGGTACTCTTATGAGCAATTCCGTCTAAAGACCTACCCAGAGGTTCTCTGCTGGTAGGGCAATGGGCTAGTTGCCGCAGCACTAGAGTCAGTCTGTTGGCACGCAATCACAGTAGTCTTTGTTACTTCCTGGAGAGTGGAGGACCAGTCATGCTTCTCCTTCCCTTGGTTAGCCTCCTCCCCCTCCTCTGGAGACCCCGTCTGTTCAAGGCCCGTTTCCCATGTAGACAGGGTCCCGTAGCCACTGCTCAGCACGGTGGTTGCCCGCTCTTCGATGGTCTCCCCTGGGTTAACTGTCTCTGGTCCGTGGAGTGGAGGTGAAGGGGACCTAAAAGGGCTATGGGCAGGGGCTGCGAGGCAGGCGTTCCCACTGGGCAGGTTTTTAGGGTTTGAGGGGTCATTGGAGATGAATGGCAAAATATAGTCTTTGGTGGTGGTGGCGGTGGTGATGAGAGGGGTTGGTGAAAATTCTGTGTGTGGCTGGCCACTGCTCTGGCGATTCTGGAGTTGAACCAGGGCTTTAATTTCATCCTGAATCAACTGAAAAACAGGCAATACATTGTCTTATAGTTTACCTTAATATTGTACACCAAATCGCATGATAAGGCACGACTAAATGCAGGCTCACCTGTATTTGGCACTGGTATTGTTCTTGTTGAGCAAGTATTTGCTCTTGGTATTGCTTCTCAACAAGCTGAAATAGATGCAACCATCGACCCTGTTTGGGAAAAGAAATAAGTTTTAGCCTACAGTTTCGATAAAAAGGTGTGCACTGTGCTCCGAGACAGTCGAATTAAGTCCCACACCTCTAGGACCACGTGTCCCCACTAGGGTTCAAATCCTATCAGAACATTTCTTTTCTGCATCTACTCTACTTTCCAATTAACTAAATAAAGACCAAAAAAAAAAGTGTGTGGATTGCACACTCTTCTTTAAAAAACAAGTCTGCACTGCAATATACACTCACCGGCCACTTTATTAGGTACACCTGTTCAATTGCTTATTAACACAAATAGCTAATCAGCCGATCATTTGGCAGCAACTCAATGCATTTAGGCATGTATACGTGGTCAAGACAACTTGCTGAAGTTCAAACCGAGCATCAGAATGGGGAAGAAAGGGGATTTAAGTGACTTTGAACGTGGCATGGTTGTTGGTGCCAGACGGGCTGGTCTGAGTATTTCAGAAACTGCTGATCTACTGGGATTTTCACACACAGCCATCTCTAGGGTTTACAGAGAATGGTCCGAAAAAGAGAAAATATCCAGTGAGCGGCAGTTGTGTGGACGAAAATGCCTTGTTGATGTCAGAGGTCAGAGGAGACTGGGCAGACTGGTTCGAGATGATAGAAAGGCAACAGTAACTCAAATAACCACTCGTTACAACCAAGGTATGCAGAATACCATCTCTGAACGCACAACACGTCGAACCTTGAAGCAGATGGGCTACAGCAGCAGAAGACCACATCGGGTGCCACAAGGTGTACCTAATAAAGTGGCCAATGAGTGTATATACACACACATACGCGTGCATATGTAAAATAACATGTGCTCGCTCCTACACTCACTTATTTACACAGATACACGCTGACCTTCTGCTGATAATATCTTTCTATATTGTGACTGTAGTAGTACTTATAGTATAGTCTGCGTGGGTAGCAAGGACACTGGAGAGGGAGCTTGTGCTTCAGCTTAAGCATATCTTTGGCACCAAGATGAGCAACATAAATGATGCTCTACTGATGCTAAAATTCCTGTTGTGTCCAACAGCCTATGCAAATGAAGACTTGCCCTTCAGGGAATAAAACCAGCAGCGTGCCTCTGGTTCATTCCACAGTCAATGCTCAGGTCTACTGAAACACACACACATATAATAGCTGTGTCCCAATTCAGGGGCCAGGTCCTTCGAAGGACGCGTCCCCCGTAGGCTGAATCTGCACAAACTCCCCAAATGAGACTGTGAAGGATTCACTGGTTACGTCGTAGCCAGTTCCCGTCCATACCCTTGCAAGATCTGAACAGATGTTACTCCCGGTCACTGCTACTTACAGGGGTATGTTAGCCGCTAACGTAGTTGGCTGATAAAGCTCAGGTAAACATCAGTTAGCTACCTAACTAGTTATGTTGCTAATGAAAAATATGAAGACACCTGTAGTAACATATTGCTTACTTACTTTAACATGACAGTTTTTGCTAATGATTTTAACTAAAATAATTATAAGCGGAAACCAACACTTAGATTTAAATGTAAATTCTTTGCCTTCTGCCGCCATCTTGTATCCACACCAGTTGTATCCTCACAATTCTGGCAAAAGAAGGCTGCATTTTTAGGTTTCATTTAGAGGAGCCTCTGAAATGGGACAGCCTTCACGACCTGCTATGACGTATTTGGTCTTGAAATGCAGCCTCAGAAGGACCTGGCCCCTGAATTGGGACACAGCTATAGAGAGGTTGTAGAGGTTAATTGGGGGCAGATGCGCCTTGGTTGGACCACTCCTGGCTCTCTCCACATCCCAGCAAACACTCAGTCCCTGCCCTGCTCTCCACAGTGACCATATGCATACTGACTGTTTGACCATTTCCAAAAACCGCTCTCTCTCTTTCTCTCTCTCTCTCTCTGCTTCCATCTCCCCCCCGTCTCCTTCAGGTGTGTTCCCTGGTTCAGCTTTCAACACAGCGCCCCCTCCGTCCTCGTTCCGCAGCCAGGGTCTGCCGCAAGTCGGTGGCGGGGGTGTGGTTGGGGCCGAGGAGCTGCCGGACTACCGCTGCCCCAAGTGCCAGTACCTGGCTCCAGATATGGACACGCTGCAGATACATGTCATGGACTGCATACAGTAACACCAGCATGGTTCACATACATGCACAGATACATACACTTCAAATGTCCCCACGTGTCTGCGCCACACTTCCTGGCACAACCGGAAATGACCAGTTCTGGAACTGAACGTTACTCTCCTGCTCTGCCATGCATACACACAAACACACACTCAGCTTACACATAGATTCATTTTCTTTTCTTTTTTTTTTTTAAACCTAACCCCACAAAGATGGATTCAAGGCAAATGTCAAACAAATGGAAGAACGAGGGCTCTGCCATCCAGGAGGACAACGATCAGCTGATCAGCTGGACGATGCCATCGTCGGAACCGCTCTGTGTATTCATCTTATACAGTCGTTTTTCCATCGCCTCTTCCCCTCAATCCATCCCTGTCCCATCACCACTCCTTTGTCCTCCTCCTCCCTTCTTTCCCATCACCATCTTGTCACCTTTCTCACCCTGTTTATTCTCTCCTACCCCCCCCCCACAAGTCTCGCTTCTGAGATGCATGTATGAATGGGTCTCCACTATTACCATGTGTACATTAGCCCTGGCCTCTAACCTCAGACCCATTTACTGTCCCTCTTCAGTCCAGCGGCGTCGTGGCTGTTGAGGAGGTGTCGATATATTGTGGAATAAGAGTAGGTAGGCACACTTTGACCTCACTATCCATACTATGTATCAGTAGTATTTAGATTTAAGCTTATGACACATGAGGATTTTTATTTTATTATAATTCTTTTTTTCTTTTTTTTTTTCTGTGTAGCTTTTTTTGTTTTTTGAGGCAATTCAGATGGGCGCTATTGCCTGGAACAAGGACAGGAATTGTTCACTGCAAAACGAACAAAAATGTGAATAACCTGGTGAGCTTTAAGTAATAAAGGTAGATGTGGGGGGTGTTGTCATAAACGTTGCCTGTCTACATGACCTCAAATCATTGTTGATGTATCATGTATTAGAGATTGGTATACTCTATATACGTAGAGAAAAAAAAGTTAGCCATTCTCTGTGTTCTGTGCCTGTGTATACACTTGACTGCACCATTGCTTTACCACTGATCCTAGACCTGACCCTCAATCCCACAAAGACCTTATTATACCCAATCCCTTATTCTCTCTATCTTTACCTGTGGCACCTTTTTACCTTTCAGAATGTAAGCACATTGAGGTTCCATCGCAGTTTGTGTGAATATTGTCTGTAATTATAGATTATTCTCGTGCAAAGAATAGCATTTACAATTGTTGTACTATTGAAGATTTACGAAATAAATATCAATAATTCAAAACCAAATGAGATCGGGGATTCTTTGAGTATATTACAACAAATGTATCCAGTACCACAAGTATGGAGGACCAAGTGTGCCAAAATTAAATAAAAAGATAGTCCTTTTGAAAAAAATAAATATATCAATAAATACATAAATGTAAATTAGCAAAATTGTTTCTAAAGTTAATCATTAAATAGCATTCAACTCTTTATTATGAAATAGTATTTCATGGTTATCATTTCACAATATCATGATTACATTTCATTTACTTTTATTTCATAATAACAGTTTTTATTTTCAAATGGTTTTACAAAACAGTTTTTATTTCATAATGGCAATTTTCCAAATCTGCTCAAGTGCTGCTGGACCATGCACTTTATATGATAAAAAAAAATCATCTCTGTTTGAAGTTTAATAAAGGTTATCCAAAAAGTGACGAGACGACCCAATGGAGCCGACGAAAACGCTTATCACGCACATGAGACTGTGTGATGCAGGACGGCCAATCAGCATTCAGTGAGCACAAGCCTTGAAGCCAATTTGACATGGTGGCCAACCATCGTACTGCAGCCTAAAATTCACCTGAGGCCCAAAAAGTTTTTTTTCCCATAGACGGCCATTGTAAAAGACAGTCCTCTGAAACGGTTCAGAATATACTTACAACACCACTCAAGACCTTAAAACACTCTTTGAATTATGTATTTTTTAACCATAATGGCTGATTTCTTAAAATATCACCCAGAGCCATATAAAACACTTTTTTGTGTGTGATGTCACCTCAGGGTACTAGCTAAGCACGCGCCTCTTAGCTCTGCATCGGGAACGAGCGCCCTGCTTCATCTGTTCCTACAGTCCGGCTTCACTTTTATTAAGATATGAAATATTTTACATGAGTAGCCCATCAGTATTTAATATGTACAGATAAGAACTGATAACCGAAAATGGAGGTTTGGGATTATGTACGTATGTTTTCTGTGCTTGTTCGTGACATGGATCTATATAGACAGCAAGATAACTATATTAGCTATTTTGTATTTCGTTCACTTCATGTTCTTTTCATTTATTTTTAAAATAAACAATTTAAAATAACTTACCCTGTATGCTATTTCTCATTTAATTTCATGACAGTAACTGTGTGGTGCTGTATGGTTAACCTGCTTGCATGGTAGTGACTGTCTGGTTGCATTGTGTTTCTAAACAGAAGTGTGTGGCTGCTGTGTAGGGAAGTGAACCAGGTTGAACTATCTTTGACAGACTACTAATAGACTCTGACTGTATGATGACATCTTGTCAAACTACCACAGCAAAGTGCTCTAAATGCTACAGGGCCAAGGATACAGGGCCAACTCATGGTTTTCATTACCTGGTTCTTCTAAGTAACTCAAATAAAAATAGCAAGGAACTGAAGCTGCATTTAAATATCATAATGTAAATTCAAATTCATCAAGCATGGCATGGGTTTGATCTTGTGTACTTTAGTCCATTGGTTCTGCAGGCTGTATCCAGCAGACAGCTACAGGTAGGACTGTGTGAACATCAGGCAACACAACATGCATACTCATGAAGTTGGTCTGCGGTTTCAGTCGAGCTTGGGAGAAATGTAAACACACTCTAAGATTGAATTAGAAGATACGCTTGGGGAAACCTGCCTAGTAATAACAAAAGGGATGACATATTTATCTTTAATACAAACTTAAGATTGTCAAATTAGTATCACTAGTCTAGCAACTTCTCACAATGCAATAGTGACATGGATATTAGAGTTGCAAGCAAATGACTTCTAGCAACTACTGGCTGAATACTTAAAATATGCATTAATATTATAATATTGACTGGTGAGTAATCAAAAGTTGACATCTAAAAAGTATAGGACAAAAGGACTGAATTAAAAAGTGACACGTTGTGATTAGTAAAAATGTAGTTAACTATTTACTACTGTATCTAAGTTCAGTAAAGGCTGGTGACTTGGGATGGATACTATACATGTATGGAAACTAACCGTTTGGGGACAGCAAAGCTTGTTTCAGAAATTGTGTAAAACATCATTTGAATCTAAAACGTATTACAGACATTGTAACCAAATCACAGCTGTGTAGTAAAAACCCTTATAGAGGCAGTGGTGAGAAAAGGAGGGTCAAGAAA
>OMKK01044715.1:18423-34800 GCA_900302305.1 Polymixia japonica
CCCCCTCATCCTTCCTTTACTCTTACCGTTCATCACCGGAAGTCCCCGCAGATAAGATCGTTTAGCGGTGGGCGCGACGGGTGACGTGCCCTCTCCGCCTCCCCCCGCTAACGAAGATCCTCTGCGCTTTGGCGTTCCGAGCCCGGCTTCAAAAGAATTTGTCATCGGCGGGGACATTTTAATTGGACCATTAACTTGTGAAAAGCGTCTCTTAGATATCTCGACGAGTAGCCTCTTTCACCGCTATCCGAAAGTCAAACTCAGTCCTTCTGCGCGCACACACCCCTGACAACGTCTTCATACGCGCCGTTTCCGCCCATTAGTATCTGAGGGTTTTTTTTGTTTTTTTTTCACCCAAGTGCGTTACTGCCCCCACTTCAGCCTGGTGGCTCAATAATAGAGATAAGAAAAGATTAAGGGAGATTACTGTGAAAAGTGGACAATGCCTTAAGTCTCATATCTTTCTTAAAGTGCCAATTCTGATCCTCTCTAGATAGTTTATGTGTGGAATGAACATGTACGCACACAGAGGAATACATCTATAAAAATACCTGCTCGGACAGACAAATTAGCGTGAAATCATGGGGTGCCACTTTATTAGTAGTGTGTAGTATATATTAGTAGTGGATATAATGTTAACCTTCACAATACTACTATCTTGCTGTCATTCCTTAATGATATGAATAATATGTATCAGTTAAGTTATGAATAAAGCAGTTATGGTTCCATATTCAACAGGTTGTCATATATCTTGGTGTCTTTCAAAAAAAAAAGTTTGCTCAGGGGAATCAATGTTCATTAATGGGCAATGACACGTCCTATGTACATAATCCAGGCCTTAACTGTTGTTGAATGTCCTCTCTCTTCCTGTTTTATGTCACGTTGAACTGTATTCTATCCAATGATACAGACAATTGATTCAAACTGATTCAAAAATCTGTGTAACTAGCGTGAGACATGATCTATGTGTAATGTGATTTCACATTCAAAAATGTTTTCTATTTTTTTACTTAAGAGTCTGAGATTGACACATAACTTAACATACGAGTACATGTCAGTTTTAACGATGGATATCTCATTCTGGAGTTAAACACTTAACTTAGTATATTTATAATATTCATAGCCAAAACAACAATTCTTTGTAAAGCACGCCTCTCTGTGCCCGCTATATTACTCACTAATGTGTTGATTGCGGACCAGCACAAACAAACACACAAGACAGAAATAAACACACAAGATAGAATATGAAGTTTGCTTCCGAACCTCAAAATCCTGCCACACCGCAGGCGAAGAAAATAACGAAGGAACCCCAAGTGGGTTTTTGCCAATTCTCAAACCCCAAAAAGCGACTCTCTCCAGACAGAAGAGGTGAAAACAAAGACAGAAACATGGTGTACAGGGAATTTCTGTTGTTTTGTTTTTTCCGTTCGGCCAGTGATCAGTAATCACTGAGGCAGATAGGAGAGAGTCATCTCAGAGAGGGTTCAACCATTCTGCCCATCCTGACATTACATTATTTTCCCAAATTGCAACTGAAGCTTCTCAATCCTCCAGCCAATGAATCAACAGCGTGGGCAGGAAAGAGAGAGTGTCACGCTGTGTCATCTAAGGCGAGCCGTGTGCCATGCATCCCTATAAAGTGAAGATACCGACTGGGAATACCGTCTGCAGAACGTAATGACAATTCCGTACAACTGGGAGCGGGAAATTCTTTCAGAAATCCCTGCTGGAAAGTTTCGAGAGAGGGTTTGTCTGGTGAGAAAGTCAGGGTGAGGAAGTCTTCAGAACAATACACCCGCAGCAAATAACGGTAATAAATTATTACTTTTGTGCAACATTTTCAGAAACTTTACTTTTCAGGAGAGGTATCTGAATCCCCTTTCATCGAAAAGGGATTACATCTGGATTTACCGAAAGCAAAACAGCAATGAACTGATCTGTGTGCTAAATTTTCCATAGTCTGTTTGCAGAGGAATAAATTGTAAAGTGTATTATCAAAAATACACATTTGAGGAAAACAGATCCTGTCTTGATATCTCCATGTGGCTGATAACTAATGAGATGATTTATTAAATTAAGCATCCCATTTGAATTAATTGGCCAATGAGATGGGGGTAATTAATGCCACAAGCTGTGTAGTTTATAAATGCAGAACGCCCGTGTAGCACAACATGAAGTACCCAATGTGTAATGTTTTAGCTGATGATGAGAAAGATAACTTCTCCCTTCAAAGCAAATCCATTTCACTTTTGCTCCTTTGGGGTAATACTGAACCGGGAGGACAAGCCTAAACCATGATGTTTGGTTGACAAATTTTATAAGTCTGAACCACAAATGAAAGTAGTCTACAGTTCCATCGATCCTGAACTGCTGTGTCACCTTGTAGAGTCTCCAGGGAGATCCTTAAGCACATCTTACTGTGAGACAAGTTCAAAAACATCCCTGGATACTGATTAACCACGGGTCATCAAACAGTTTATAAAGTAAAACCTGAGAACATTCATTCATTCTCTAAACAAGACATGGAATCTAATAATGGCGTGGCCTCTCTCTCCAATCTTTCGCTATGAATAGCAAGTTACTTGGTGTTGCGAATTGAAAAGCATTGTTAGCTTCAGTGCTGTTTCAGAAGACGCATTGTCTGACCACGTCGGATAGTGTTGTTCATACCGTTTCCTAGCTAGCTAAACTTTTAGGTGGGGTGAGAAGCTGTTCCGAAATATCAGTTTCGAAAACACCCTCTTAATTTGACCATCGGAAAGGGGTTTTCCGAAGCTATACTACATTTCGAACAGCAGTTATGAGGAAGTCTGCAGAGCGGATAAGTTTCAGTTTTGTGACATCATGCACACAGCGGCATGAGCTGTGATTGGTCTGTTTTTGTGGGGACAGACATGCAGACATACAGACAATAGAATAGAATAGAATAGAATAGAATAGAATAGAATAGACAAACCCTGTTATTCAGCCACACCGTAAAAATGAAGTGAAATTTCAAGAACATAATATAACTTACAACAATTAATGAATACAGAGACTGGATTAACATGAGTCATACCATGCAGACGAAGTGCACAAGTTAGGTATTTGCATAATAAGCAGTTAATAAGTGTTCTTGACCCAGTTTATTTTGTCAGATACAGATGCACTCTCTGTTGTTTCAGATATTGCAGTGCAAATGCACTTCACAACCTCAGCGAATTACAATGCCCACACTCTTAGAACTCCACAGAAAGCAAAATGTAAAACAAACACTGGGTACAGTGTCCTGGGGCTGTTTTTATAAATAAAATGCAATTTTAATATCTTTGCCATGTTCTACGATCACTATTGGTGGTTGTTAGGAATATTAAAATGATTAGGCTAATTCAGTAAAACTTGACCTGAGGCTTAATCATAAGTAAACATATTACCTAAACTCAATAATACCAATTAATATTTTGCAGAGTAGTGCCTGGATGAGGACACTTTAGAGAATTTCATGACACACGCTGTACCAACTTTGAGACTTTTAAATTTTACGTTGTACCCGTCATGTCGAAAAATTGTTCCATCATGAATCAAAACGAGCGGTTATTTGGGACACAGAAACATCTACAACGTGATATTAACATCACAACTTGTGTAATTCCTTTTGACAGTGACATTGAAAAAGGATAAATAAATAATGCGCTCAAGAACATATTTTGGACAGGGCTAGCGAAAAGCGGCCAAAACACAAGTCGCGCAAAGACTACACGAGAGATCGCGCGAACCCGACCCTCACTCATCTGCCTGGCAATGTCTAAAAACAGACATCTGAACAAACGACCGTTTCATTGACCTTCACGTAATTGGAGTTCAGCATCAAGCAAATGGCCTGAAAAGTTGGTAGTGATCCTGTCTTAATGTGCCGCTCTCCACAATAAGTCACAGTGATTGCATTTTAATGCTGTGTTCAAAAACCAACAACGTTAATGGTCCATTGTTGGCACAGTCCACGGAGCTCTGACAGAGACTTATCTCACCCACTGTGTAGAAAAGTCAATCAGTGTAAAGGCTGGTGCCAAGTACTTGGTGTCGCTTTGTGTCTCTGCTGGAAGGGTCGCACACCCATCATGCTTCCCGCTAATGCATCCTGTCGCTCACACGTCTTTCTTCCTGTTACCTTGACCAAATGGCCTGGCGAGTGTCTGTGACATTTGTTAGTGGCTATCCGGTTATGTCACGTACGCAACAGCTGTTTCATCGGGACTTCAGGATTATAGCGTATTCAGAACAGTAGAGTGCTGTTATTCGAGTTTATTTTGACCGGCAAAGCTAAGACACCGGTCAGATAAACTGAAATGGGTCTACTTGTTTGGGACTACGTCCTTGTTGATGTGTGACAACTTCTGAATTTGTTCTGACCAACTTTTTCAACCGCAGAGGTCTAAGTCCAGTGCGTGCTGACCAGCCTATAGAGGCGAATTTTCCGGAGGTGATGTGAGGTCACAAAAGACCTGGGGTTTTAATGGTGGTCAGAAGAAAGCTCTCACTCCTGAGTGGAAAATGACATTCTTTTTTACTGGAGAACTGCATGGGGAGGATTGCACAAACCATCAGTCATCGAGGGGCAAAGGGGCGACGGCGGGGGCATCTGCACCAGGATTGAGGCTGACTGATGAGTAATTGCAGGAATGCTCTGCCAGTGAGGCCAGCCATCTATTAACATCAATCCCACCAACTGGGCACGAGGTCTGGGGTCTGGACAGGAGCATTTGATTTCAAAGCACATCTAATGGTTGGATCAATGATATGAAGCACATTGCAGCTTCTCCTACATTTGCAGTTTAAAATTGATAGAAATTATAGAGGAAAAAGGAGAGGGAGCGAGAGAGGAAGAGCGAATGCCTCCCTTCCTAAACCCGACCGTGGTACTGCCCCTCAGCAACTTTAAACCAAAATAACCATGTCAAGTTTTTGTGCAAGAATCTTTCTGATTGTACCAGATAAAATATGAAGCCACAATACACTCCATATCTGTAGAGTATTGTGGTTTTATGATAAAGAAAGCTGTATATTTTAATTACACTGCACATGTAAAGCCCAACTAGGGACAAGTGTTGGAAATTAGCAATAGCTATAAACTCTGTGCCTCACATCAGTTTCATGATCTGTATTCGAACTATGTAGCTGTAAATTGCTTCGTCCCTGTCAAAAAAAATAAATTAATAAAAAAAAATGAAATCCAGAATTCTTGGTGTGTGATAAAGTCATGCTGGTAAAAAATGAGTCCTAGTTGAATGCTCCTACTGTCCCCTGGCCTGCTTGTACCACAGCCAACATATTCCACCCCATAGGCCAGCTGCAAGGTACAGTAGATGCTAAACATCACGCTAGTATTCTCTGAGCCTTGAAGTTAATAAATAATGAACAGTAGATTAACATAAAATAATTATTAAAAAAAAAAAAAAATCCACATAGATAAAATGTGGACCTGTTCACTTTAATGAGTAGAGCTTTGTGAAAACACAGCCAGGAAGTTAGGGATTTGAAGATATGAGGGCTTTTATCCAATGATATTTTACAAAAAACGGCTACATTTTGATGTGTTCTGTATTGATCCCGGCTCATGCGTTTCATGTTTCGGCTTCACTTAGTGATTTGACCATATGGGGCGTTTTAATTCACAATCACCTTCACAATATGTTGCTTAATTTACTCATTTATCCGTTCCTCTGATTGTTCCTTTCTGTCGTCGTCATGGTAACGGGAAAAGTGAAATAAAATGACACGATGTAAAAATAAAGTTATATTATTATTATTATTATTATTATACAAATGATCATTATTTTTATTATTATTATTGATATTATTATCATTATTCCTGCTCTAACCAGCATGAGAAAGCAACCACAACCTCTCTACTGCAAGATGCATGGCAACAGTACCGCCGGTGACCCTCCTCCTAGCCCGCTGTGTTCTGTTAAAGTAGTCTGTTCCACCTCCCAAGAAGTCATGAAAATCTCCCAACCCTGCAGCCCCTCACACTGCAAGTAGCGTGCTTAGCTCCATCTAAAGCTCACATCTAAAAGTGCTCTTTGTACAGTGGCTGTAAACCACGGATAAGCAGAGTGGAGCATGCATGGACCTACCTTCAATTTTCTCTGTGTTTATTTAAAGTTATTTCCCCCCAAAAAAAGCTTGAATTAGAGACTGTTAGGAGGCAGGTACCTGCAGAGGGAAAGATATCAAAATACCAGCACGAGAAACTAACAGTGTTAGATCTGCGAATCGAAATGTTTAATAAGTAATGTAGTTGAAGGTGACAATATGCGAACAGCAGACTGAGGCTGAAGTCGGGCAGTGAATGCTCAGCATCTGCATTGCCTAAAGGCAGACTGTTGGTGTTTCTAAATATTAGATATTGTTTTTCTTTTTTTTCCTTCATTTTCTATTCTAAATCCATCTCGCTTCATCACAAACCCGGGCATGCACAAGAAAAGTATTGTGGGCGGATTTTTTTTTTTATTTTTTTTTATTGAGACAGTTACCCAAGGGACGCACTGAAGCTGCTTAGAAAGACTGAGGCCAAATGAAAAAATGCAAACTTAGTTTTTTTTATGAGATTTTTTTTCATTCAAGTAAAAAAACAACAACAACGTCTTTGTGGGTTGGGGAGCAAGTATCACACAGAGGTCAGGACCACATTGCCTCTGCCTTGGATTGTGGTTGAGAAGAATCAACCCAGAGTTATTTTATCTTAAAAAGATGCCATCTTTTCATGTGATACTGGTACGTTATACTGGTAACGTTATACTGGTATATTATACTGGTAACATTATACTGGTATGTTATACTGGTAACGTTATACTGGTAACATTATACTGGTACATTATACTGGTATGTTATACTGGTAACGTTATACTGGTATGTTATACTGGTAACATTATACTGGTACATTATACTGGTATGTTATACTGAATGGCAACTCCAGAGACATTGGCAACATTTCAGAGAAAAATCAATCAATCAATCAAACTTTATTTATATAGCACCTTTCAAACAAATCAAATGCAATTCAAAGTACTTTGCAAGCGATTGACAAAACGCAATAATGACAAAATAATGACAAAAACTAATAATGATAAGTAACTAATAAGTATAAATAATAATACCATACAATTACAAAACACTACATAAACGCCAGACTAAATAGACAGGTTTTTAGTTTTAATATCTATATTTTCAGCTGCTCTCAGGTCCTCTGGAAGCTCTGTTCCAGCAGCTTGGAGCGTAATGGCTGAAAGCAGCATCACCAAATGTTTTTGTTCTGCTTCGTGGAACAGCTAAAAGAGAAGAACCGGAGGATCTGAGGAGCCGTCCTGGTTCATAAACCAAAAGCATCTCTGAGAGTTAGTCTGGTGCGAGGCCATGCAGTGCTTTCTAAGCTAATGAAATCATTTTAAAGCTAACTAATAATTTTAATTTTAAAAGATAACAGGTTATCGGTGTAAAGACTTTAAAATAGGAGTCATGTTGCTGTTGGGGTAGTAGGTAAACAAGTGAGACGATGGCCGAAAACCCAAAGAAAAGGCACGTGCTATCTTTCTGAACCTGCAACTATTCCAAAGAAGAAACAAAAAGAGAGAGAGACAGAGAACAGACAATTGCGAACTGACCTCTGGGAATTGTAGTTCGAACACTGAAGGTCTATGGAAAGTTCTGGATTATCTCTTTAATATAACTCGCATAACGGCCATAACACGCAAATTCAATATATCAATGTGGAACGCTTGCAGAGCATTAAATGGCCACCCCTCCTTTTAAAAAAAGGCCATCTGTCAACGTCAGGGAATCCTGTCTCAGTATTTAAGGCCAGACTCAAGTTCCAATCATTTTGCACAGCTAACAGTCTGCCTTAACTCCTAGCATAACAGCTGTTTCTGTCTTTCTCCACTTTTCTCCTCCTTAACCTGTTTAAACGGCCGCTGAGCTCGTCACACTCACGCGGACAGAAACACACGCCGACAACACCAGCTCTGGCCTGGAAACGGTGTTTTTCGCTAGATCTATTTCTGTAAATCTTTTGTTCCTTGACGTTTACCCGTCGTGCTCCGTGAAGCACTTTGCGCCGTTTGTTTCTCGACGGAAGCACTCCGTTGATGAATTTAAAGGGTTGGTTTAAAGGGGTGACATGTCATCGGCCTGTATGAATCATGGGACTTCAGAGTAATTCTGGTGCCTGGGATCTTTGACCAGGTCTCCCAACCAGCCTCGTTCGACACGTCTTCAAAGGAACGCGTCCTTTTCAGAAATAAACGTGACGGCTGCGGCACTTCTTTCACAGAATTTTTTTTCCCCCAAACTCCGTTTTGTGTATTTATTCGGTGCGCGATGTGGAACAAAACATCAGGTCGACGGTAGATATAGGCTTATTCTTTTAGACGTTTTATATGCTACTTAAAGCTCCGGTTTAAAATAATGTGTTTTTCACGGATGTTTGTGGCTCATTACATTTATGGCCGGGGACAGTAATCTATGAGATTACAAATAAGTGGGCCCTGCTGCTTGAAGCCAGGATCTGTGCCTTTTTGCGTGGGGAGAGGGATGTTGGCAGGCTGCTGTCAAGCCAGTAGATCAAAGTCCTGCTCCCCCTTCAGTGGCTCATCACAAGAGAGAGAGAGAGAGAGAGAGAGAGAGAGAGAGAGAGAGAGTGAGAGAGACAGACAGAGAAACACAGACAGACAGAGACAGACAAAGACAGACAGACAGACAGACAGACAGACAGACAGACAGACAGACAGATGCAGACAGAGAGGGATCTTAGAGAAAGACAGCTTACACCACTCACATTTGTGCACACTTGATTCACATTTTAGAAGCAAGGCCCATATTGAGCGTCGCTCGATAAAGCCCTCTAGCCAGCAGGAGAAGCTAGATGTGTTGTCAGTGTCACTATCTCCAAATGAATTGTGACAGTGACACATGAGCACATACTGTAGCAATGCCTCCATGTAAAATATATTTTTTAAAAAGTGTCAACATTTGCAAATGGTTACAAAACATCTACAAAAAGCTTCCAGACTTTTTCCCCTGCAGGAGGAAAAATGCCGTCGACGGTGGTGCAGCGTACGTACAAACAGGCGGCGTCTAGGCCAAAGGTAACTTGGTGAAATAGTTCAAATCGCTGTAAGCAAAATTATCATCAATTCCAAGAACTGCCTCACCAACACCTCTCTCTCCAACACACACACACACACACACACACATTCTCTCTCTCTCTCTCTCTATGTCCAAGGGAGAAACGTGTAATCCGTGCTCTCGCCCGGGGACCACAACATCCACTGGGCTCTCGGCAAATCTTTTTTTTTTTCCAAGAGTGCATGTAAGCATGAAATCCTGGCTTGTGCTCCGGGCATTTTCTGTGTCAGTTGATATCCATGGACATTAGAATAATACCACAGCCTAAAAAGAGGAACAGAGCCATGCCCATAAAAAAAACCGTCAGTTTCCTCAACCCTTGGGATTACAACTACAATAGAACTGCTCTGTGGTCATCGATACGGGGCTGTGGTTGATTGTAGGGATACACCTGAATCTGAAATTATATTCGGCAACAAACGAATAATACCTTTCTAATGAATATTTGACCCTTCTGAAGTAGATTTTTTTTTTTACCCCGATTTGAGGAAGGAGAAAAACATTCATTCTGAAGTTCAAACCTGAATGGCTGCCTCCGCTGTCAATCATCCGCACCCAAGACCTTCACCCAATCAGACGCAACGACGGCATGTAGTTCAGGGTCAGACACAACATTTCTTTCAATCTGCAAAACGGGAGGGAAGGAAGGGGATTCTCAAAGCTGCATTGTTAATTGTCTCACTGTGGGTCTGCTCGTTGAGTAACTTATGGGCATTGTTGGGAGGCTGTTTAGTCTATAAATTAATCTAGTGTGCTTCCGTTCTTAGCTTTGGGGTTAAAACCCACCCACTTCTGGTTTAAGTCACGCCCACTTCCGATTTAAGTCACGCCCACATCTGTTTTTCTCCGAATATGAAAACAAATATGAATCATTTTGATCTTAAAGAAATACGTCTCCACGCACCCCTAGTCGGTTGTACCGGGCAGATCCAATGTTAGGAATGTTGAAAAACAGCACAAATCCTTAGCAAAACCCCTCATGGTCTGAATAAAGGCTGAAACTAAACAAATAGCTGAAAAGAAAAAAAAAGTGCTTCACAACCGAGATGCGATACCCGCTGTGGCTGATCATTCAGGTATGACTTCTTAATCAAAGGAGGATGGAGGAGCTCAGCGAAAACACTTTATCCAAGAGTAATTCCACACGCGAGCGTAGACGATATTGCAGGAGAAAATGATCCCAGCCCAGCAGTAACGGATTAAACATGTATGTTTAAAACACACCCATATTTGGGTATTCAATCGGCATTATCTGTTTTTAATGCACACCGTTTGATATGGAAACATTAGGGTAGCGGTCCTTTTCTCTATTGACATGTATTATTCATCAGAGAATGTTCTTTTTGGTTTAATGATCTCTTTGATAATCAAGGTTACAGATGGGAGAGCAGACAGTCAAAGATGATAGTCTGAGCATTGGACTACTCAAGGGACACAAGTGTTAATTAATTAAGGGATAACTTAGAGAGAAAGTGCTTGACGGCGTTGATACAGTATGAATCATCAGCTCCCTGACAGGATGTTACCCTGGGCCCGATGCATCTAACTTATCCAGCGCTATCAACTTTTTCCGATGTGTAATTTAGAGATAAAGTTTTGCTATCCGAACTTCAAAATAAAAAAGTTTCTCAACCTTTCGTGTAAATAACAACAGTTGCCTTGCCTGGCCACAATCTGTGAGAAATTGTACTGCCACTGGTACAGTTTGTAACAGGATTAAAAAAAAATTAAATGAAAAAAACTACCACCAAATTATTTGCAGGATGTTGTAGTACAGTATTAATGTAAGCAATAGAATACTCAAGGTCACAGTAACCATATTCCTTGAAACCTTGAATTGAACTATACTGTACAGAGGTGTATTTCGGATCCTCTATTGACTTGCATATGCTTTGAGAAAGTAGGAACTTAGAAATAAAAATTACGATCATACTTCTTAAGCACAGATCATCACTAATCCCTTATATGTTTTACTATTTTAAAGCAGGTACAAGAGCAGAGCAAACGCTATAGTCTTTATTGCCCCTGTGGTCGACTCTGAGGCTGCAGCCTCTAAGGTCTGCAATATTAGCGCTAGCTAACATTGCGGACCTTAGAGGCTTAGCTACTAGTTCAGTTTTGCTGCAAAACATCTCAAAGATAAGTCCACACTTACAGTATGTTACTTTGTATTTATTCGTATTGATTCCAAATAAAAAAGAACCAAGCTAACAAATCAAATATTTCATCAGCAGAAAGGTTGGACTAAACATCAGCCTTCAAGGCCAGGGGCAGCCTATGAGGAGGGTTGGATAAAAGATAAAAGCCTCTTTCATTCATCAGCCTCTAAGACTGTTTTTTTAAACCAATACAGTCAGGTAAATGTGAAGCCTTGTATTTGTCCTAACCAATTTGTTGAAAAATTAAATTTACTGAGCCAAGAAACACACAATCTTTTTTATTATATTCAAGATACCACTGTTTTCCTCGTTTCCAATATACACAACGTTTCAGAAAACCATTTTTGTGGTAATCACTTCCTCGTGCTAAAGCAAATCTGCCTGTATGTCTGTTGATATGTTTCTGGATCCAACTGTGTCGGTTGTCTCTGCCTCTGACAAATTGCAGGGCTTATGGTTGGACAATAGTTATTGATTCTTAACCCTTCCAGGGAAAGGGGCAGTCCAAGGGACAGACCGCTCCCCATCCCCGGAAAACAAATCACTTCAAAGTCAACAAGTCATCCGAGATTCTCTCAAGCTGAACCTTCGGACCTCAGGTGGACTGTGTTACACGCTGAGTCATTTTGTTACCATTCTTGTTTCTTTGAAATATGGATTTGCTCTCATGTTTATGACGCTGTCGCTCGAGCAATCTTGTCACTCAAATAGTTGCTTGGCAACTTGTGTACAGCATGTTGTTCGCAGAACATTTGATGTCTTCTTAGACCACAGGATTCATGATGCTACTTTTTAGCATGGATTATAAGGAATAAACAAGACTAGGTTTAAACCTAGTATACAGCTGGACCGTGTATGGTCAATGTGTGAAGTTGTGGCCAAAAGCCTTGTCGCTAGAGGGCTTTTAATTTGAAACAGATACATCGGCCAATGGGGAAACTCCAACACTCGGCCGACCAATGGTGTAACTTCATCACTCAGTCAGCGAGTCAGTCAGTGACTCAGTGATGGACAGACATTCGCGTTTATAGCGCCGGCCTCGCTGTTGCGACCAAAAGAAATGATCTGAAATTAGCCGTACATTTCTGGAACATCCTCAACGCTAAATATCGGAGTTGGGGGGTCAGGGTGGAGGAGGTTGACGGGTAGGGGCGTATTGAAACGATGCATGTTAGACTACACGGGGAAAATCAATATGCTCACTGCAGCCCACAATTGACTTAACAGCACATGCCAGCCACCTCTGAGGGGAACTGAAAGCAAATGTCAGCACAGTTTGTTACAGACTCGCCATTGCAGATATGATCTGTGAGCCGCGGCTTTTAGTTCAGCGCATCGCCGTGCCCTCAGGACGCTCACACAACTCCTCCCCGGTTTGGTTGGAATAATATTATTGAGGTGGGTGGCTAAGATATCAGACGCCCCCAGGATTTTATTGCTGTCAAGCTCCATACATGTCACCATGTGTCAAGCTAAGCTCTTTCAGTGGGTGACTACAGAGCACCCACATACCTTCGGTGTCGGGTTACAAAGCAGCCCGGGGAGCTGATGCTGCCATTGAACGTTTCCCAAAGTTGAGCTGAATTATCGCAATATTGAAAATATACATCATCCATGTAGATTTGCTGCACGTTTTGCATCGCTTTGATTTTTTTTCAGAGGCTGGAATATTTATAAGAAAGGTGCGTTTGGAAGGAGAGGAAAAGTTCCAAGATAATTATGGGTTAAAGAAAAAGAAGCTAAATCTGTACTATAACTGTGTGAATTATAGTTGAAAGATGTTTTATTTTGCAAGCAAAATAGATTCTAATCGCAGTCACAGCAATTACATTCCTTAAGAAATTGAGCCCATATCTCAGTAATTATCCATTTTAACAAGACATTTAATCTAGTATTGAGTCCTAAAAGCTAATTATAAACAATCTGCCAATAGGGTGAGATAATTTGAACATGTTTCCTTTGCAAATTAACTGCAAACTGAAACAACTGATAAAATAGAGAGATGACACAACTAGACAACAGGAACTGTTGCTTGGCAAGACAACAGACTAATGAGCCCCAGGAGAATAGGAGAAATCATTTTTGTCAATTCTGTTTTCCTTTATTTTTGTTGAGCATATCTACAAAGTTGCTTGGTTGGATACGCTCCATCTCTTGAATCGTTGGCCAGTCATTGTAGTAGTCGAATTTTACCTCAACTGTACAGCTTTCCCGTCTAGGCAAAGAGCCACGGCTTGTTTGGAACCTGACCCTTTCAACTTGACCCTTTCAACTTGAGCCTTGTTTGAGACTTGGAACCTATGACTTATGACTCATGCAGGACTGAGGCTCCACCTTTTAAAAATAAAATAAAATAAAGTAGGATGCATGCTTTGAACTTTCCTAAAATGAAAATACTCAAATAATGTAGGTCATAACTGCCTCAAAACTGTTCTTAAGTTCAGTATTAGTATAGGTATTAGTACTTTCCCACTCTGACCATTACTGGGTGATTTAGACACAAAACACTGTTGCACCTTCTTGGAAAAAGTACATTTCAAAGTTATTTATTTCCTGCTCCTCCGTACTTAGGTAATAGAATTATTAACAACACTGTGTACATATAAACTCAATGAGTTTAACTACTGGAAGCACCTGTCAATCCTTGGCCTTTACTGACGGTGCTGCCGGTGTTTATCTGGGCATTCAGTGACGGCTCTCACTGAAATTAAAAACCTGTCAGGACAAAGTGGCTTTGTACCAAATGTGTGCCATAATTGCTTTTTAGGGATGAAATGAATGCTACACTTTGTATTAAATTGGATCTTCTCGGTCATGGAAACACTTTGAAAAAAAAACGTCTACGAACGGCGAGAACCTATGCTGAGATATTTCGCTTTGGAGCCCGGCGCGAGCATTTCATTAAAGCCACAAAGTCAAAATAAGGAAGCGGCAAAGTACTTTTAAAGGTGAACCATAAGGTCATTTTCTATAGTATAAGAACCACTTTGTACAATACAGATGAAGCTCCTGCAATGAACACAGTTCTGAGAAAAGCTGAGGCCAATCTAATTTCACTTAGATATCTAGTAAGAGCTGTATTCAGTATCCAAATTGGTTCAAAAGGGTTATCATTGATTTTTAATACACCCCTGTGTATACACTGGCATATAGAGACATTTAGATTAACATATCATATGGTAATCTAACAGATGTACTACCGGGAATCCTTTTGAAAAGACGTGGAGTTTTGAATTTGAATAGTTATATGCGAATCAGTGCCACCAGCAATTCTACATCTTTGTCCCTATATGTTCAGATTCAACAGCATTTTAATGATAGCAGAAAAGTATACCTTTAATCTCTGATATAATAGGTTTTCTATTCTAAGTGTTAAATGACACTGGGGTGCTACATTACCCTCTAACAGCGTATAATTTCGTCACCTGCAGTGGGTGCAAACCTTCTATGACCAGGAAAAGAAAAATGTATTCCCATCATTATTGCAGTTCTCAAATACATGATGTATGCGCTTTCATCTGTCTGTTATTGCACGGTTTGCAGGACAAAGCTTCTCGTCATATCAGAGAAAGGCTACCTTCTGCCTCAAGTCTTCCTCATTATTGTACCATTTCAGTGAATTCTTTGTTCTTACGTCTCTTTAAATTTGTGCATTTATTATCTACTATAGTATATATACTGGCCTAACTACCCCCATCAGTCTTTTTGCAGACTATAGCGTCTCTTGAAGTTGAGCCCCAGCTACACTTACTAATTGCTTAAAGTTTAAGGCAAATTAGGAGGATTTGAACTCTGGAGTTCATTCATATTCATTTGCCAGTAGTGTCTCATATAGATACACTACAATTCTGTCTGTGTTCCAAGTCACTGGAAAGTGCACACCAAAACCAGGGGAAACACTGTAATGTACGTAACTCACATAATATTGTTGAAGGAATACGATTATGTTTAACTTCTATCCGTAAGATGCTATTCCCCTGTCGAAGAAAAGAGAAACAAAAATGGCTGCCTTGAATTTGTTGAGCGTTCTGTTTTTTACATACATGGGAGGTAATATTTAGGAAGCCATTTTTAATCGAATGATAGCATTATAGCATATCATTGCTTGTATGTGTGGTCTTGTCAGTGGGAGGTTGAGGAATGCTAGTAAGTAGTAAGAGATAGAGAAATGGTGTTGGAAATTACATTTTCACAGAAAAAAATACATACATTCACAGAACAGCAACATTTAGAGGAAGTTATCTGTTTATCTGTCTTTTAGATGTTGAGCGATAACCGTCAGGCAACAGAAATGTTACGGTGGGGAAATATGGGAAAACGGTAAATGTATACATTGAAAAAATTCTAAATGGTTCTCATATTATTTTGTAATAAAACATTATTTTGAAACGAAGAGGTCTTTGCTGTAGATGTTTTTTTTTTTCTTTTTATATTTTGATAATTTTCCTCACCTGTGCACATCTGAAAGCAACCTAACCAAGACGGAGTGCCCATCTGTCCCGCGTTCCTTCATCTTAATTCCTCAAAGGTTTATTGGAATATCAATAGGGAAGCCATATTTTGCTGAAACAATGTAATTCCCTTCACACAATCCATTTCAGCTGGCTTTTTTTTTTCCTTCAGTCTTTCCATGATTCCACTTTGAACCATTGGGGAAGCTTTTGATTGCAGTGCCAAATTATTGTCTTGTAAGACTGTGAGATACTTTGGATCTATTTTGTTCATTAGTTGAGACACAAATCTGGCTGCCACAGTGCAGAGAGACAGATTTGCAGCATCCATTAATCGCTGCCTAATAAATAGTTAGTAAGCAAAACTTTACTTATAAAGCACTTTTACAAAAAGAACAACACACAAACTAAAAATAGAGACAAACATACAAAGGTAACGCAAACAAACAGAGAATACACACGAAAATAAGCGTGGTCCAACAGACACATAGACAGCAGAGCCGTACAGAGCACGTAGGCATGCTAACCTGCAGTGGATTTGGGAGATGCTTGAAGCAGTCGACTGATTAGGCTGGTCTGGTAGTCTGGGGGGGGGGGGGGGG
>OMKK01044715.1:34820-46859 GCA_900302305.1 Polymixia japonica
GGGGGGGGGGGAGGTTCAGAAGTGACGGGGTAAGACAGAGAATGTGCGATCACCCTTGGATTTAAGGCGAGAACGAGGGATGTCTAAAAGACCTTGGTTAGACGATCTGAGCGACCTCGCGGGGGTATAAGGGCTGAACAGCTCAGTAATGTAAGCCAGGCCAAGGCCTCGCAAAGCCTTGTATGAATGAATGGATGAATAATTTTATTTCCGTGTCTGGTCATTTACATGACCCATCCTTCATGGAATTATTCGGACACATTAACTAACAACAAACCAAACATTCCGGCATGTTAACCCACCATCATCTAACAGCACAATACATATCATCCAAGCATAAACATAAACATCATCCAAACGTAAACCTCCCACAAGTAACGCTCCAGGAGAGATCCCATAACGGAAAAAACAACAAATATACAAACACACAAACAAACACAGCTCCAGTTCATAAACCGATAGTCTGCAAACCATATAGAACAGAATCTGAGGAGTTTATCTATCTTATGTTACTCTTCTCATCCAATCTCATGCTCTAGACAGATATTCAGAACGTGAAAACACATTATCAAAAATACATTCAATTAACGCTCCATTCTCAATACCTATCAAATCTCAATCGGGGACATTAACCTTTTTAAACAATATCTGTGCTAAATCATGATATAAAGGACAATATAGAATGAAATAGATATCTTTATATTCAGTACTAAACACAGGCTCTAGTTTTAGGCAACTTCTCATATTTAATAACATAGTAACTAAATCACACAAACTGGGTCTCTTTTCTCAAAGACTGAGAAGGTTTTTGTTAATTAGTTCAAAGGCTAAAGAAAATGTGTTGTTCTATTTGACAGATTAAGCACGTAGCTGTGAGAATGAATGTAAACAAAAAGATTAATGGCAAACATAATCTAACAAAAAATTAAAATGACCACTTTAGTGCTATGTTAAGAGAAATTAGCATACATAACCAGCTAAAAAAATATGTGTTTAATCTCTGACAGTTTAATCAAAATTCAATTACTTTAGATATTCCATTTAATCAATATTACACAAAGCCAGAAACCAGTGATCTAGGCTTTTATCTGTGATATAACCAAGAGACATTTTCTGGAGCTTCTCCGTTGACAATAGATGAATGTCTGTGAGTTTGTGGACTTATAAAATGTTTATTAGAGCTTTTGTACCCAAATGAGATTCGCTTTTAACAGCGGTGCTATGAGCTCTGGACCAGGAAATGCTCATATTCCTGGAAAATCGAGCTAGGTTCTGTGCTATTAGTGTCCTCAAAGTCTTCCGGTAAGAGTAACACGGGCAATTTCTCTTTTGGGGTCAAGGTAGTTGGGTTGGGGTTGTGTCTCAGGAGATTTAAGAATACTTTCATTATAGCATTGAAGTGCATCCATCCGCTGTAGTTTATTACTTTGGTTCCATGGTTATAGCATGTCCCTCTTAATCATCTGTAAATTACACGGGGCTCTGGACTTGACAGGTACCAGTGCAGCTAAGCTATAGCTCTCTGTACATTGTGTAATGTGAATTGACCTCCATAGTCTTTCTAAATAATGTCAGTTATTGAAAACTGCGTATAGGATTAATTATTAAAATGTCAGCAATTAATAGTGACTGCAGCTAAATATTCCACCTCAGATTACCACATGACCCCATTAGAAATTATTCTGTGATTTGGCAGACTCAGTAGAAAAAACATCAAAAGAATAGCTTGAATGCAGTTTTGCAAGACGTGATAAGGACGACGGCTGTATTGGTTCATCAAAAGTGATAAGATAAGCAGTCACAGTAAATTACAGGCCTGTAACTAACTTTGTACAGCGTGGGCCCATGGGGATTCACGTTGGAGGAAACTCTGGGATAACAATCAACATGGCATTGTGCATCACATCTGCATCACGCAAAATAAAATGACTGTGTGTATTACATGAGACATCGTCTGATGGTGTTTGATTGTCATTTATGAAATTGAAGAGAGACAGCCGTCACTTCCATAACACTGTGTTTTTGTTTATTCTTCAAACTGAGTGGTGGATTACAAATAACAACATAACAGAATCGCAACAGTTTCTTAAATAATGATGACAAATTGGAACCGGCTAGGTGTGGATATGCAAAGTTGTTGTTTTTTTTTTTAAACATGTGCCGTTGTTACTCTGAATCAGAAGTCTGCGATGAGACTGGGATGTTCCATTAACTGTCCTCCCCCCCCTGTTCATGTCTCAGCATCACCTGCGGTTATTACATCAGTCAGGACATTACCAGTAAGGTGATGCGGGGGGTGGAGGATGGGGGGGGGGAAATAGATTTCATATGTGACAGGTCTTATCTGTCCTTCACCAAACACATTTGCAGGTAGGGAAGGGTAAGTTAGATTAGTCAGCACATCATGTGGAAGATGAGCAGCAAGGACAGGTGCCAATAGGCCTACGCTAGATTGAAAATTGAACATTTCTGTGCACTGGAGCCAGCCCAGCCCGCTAGGTGACACCAGATGCTCCCCAACCTGCAGCTATTATTACTTGTTAGTAATGATCCAAAATAATGAAGAAAGCAGTGTAGTATACAATAATTATAGAATTTCAAGCATCGCCTTTTTTTTTCAAATGCAACAATCTAGTGCCCACATTATAATCTATTATTATGAATAGATTTTGAACTGTAAATTTCAAATGCAAAAACTAATTTCTTAGACACTAAACCAAACCATTTGCTAGTTTAATCCATAGTCCATAGAAGAAATGTGACTTAATATGAGTTCACATGCTTAACTGGCCATGGTTTATCATTTTGCCTTTTGGGGTACTTTGGTGGCATGCACTCTTAAAATAAATGGTTCTATATAGAACCCTTTATGGTTCTATCCCTCATGTGGATACCAAAAAGATTCTATATAGGGCTCAATTCCCAAACAAAGAAGGTTCTGTATAGAACCTTTTAGGAACCCCTAGGATTCCTTACATCCAAATAACAAAGGTTCTAGAACATTTTATGAACCTCTAGGATTCCTTCCATCCAAATAACAAAGGTTCTATATAGAACCCCAATGAACCCCCTTTTTTAAGAGCGTGGGGTAGTGGCCGCCTATTTTTATTTAATTTTCCTCCAGACCCTCCAGAAAGGCAGGGGCACCACTGCAGAACTCAGGAACAGATACATACATGCATGTGGATACTTTTTGTCTACCGAAAATTAATTTAAAACCCCATTTCCTGAATGATCTATTTGTTTTTTTGACAGTGTGTTTCCTGCTGCTGAATAGATTTTCTAATATCATTCCCCTGTTGATATTAATTGATGAGGCCAGTTATCCTGGCTTGTTGTCAGCAGCTGTTAATACGGCAGCTTTTTGAATAAAAAGTAACTACAAACGCAACAAACCAACCATCTGCTCATCCTTCATAACTTTTGTGCAATTCAATTTTGTCATTGGTGGTTGCCCAAGCTTTCGTTTTTTTTTTTTGGGATAATTTTATTCTTCTAATTTCTTTTACGTTTTATCATAATTAACAGTCAGGGGAGGAAAATCTTTTGAGATATAACGTCAAAGGGAAAAAAAACAGGGAAAACTAATTCATAAACAGAGCACATACACACAGAAATCCACCCTTACTCCCATGAATGGTCGATTTAAAATGGATGGGATTGTTGTAATTAGAGCAGAGCACAGTGCCTTAACTAAATCCAGAGGGGGACAGATGAGCCCTCTTGGAACAAACATCTAAACTAAATAGATATATTTATCAATCACTCCTACTCTCCCCATAGGATGCCAGTTTCCTCTCATGATCATTTCAGACATGTACATATACTCTAGGCTGTGTGTGGTTTTCCTTTACAGAGAGTAATACAACTTAACCTTAAATTACAGCACAAGGTCTCGGAACTCTATGCAAGCAAATGGTAACAAATCGGACATAATGTAGCAACATTTGATCCTTCAAATGCCGCAAATGTGATAAATGAATATGAACAAAAAAGAAAGTCGATATTTTAGATTCATGTTTCATTATCTTCTGGATTTTGATGAACAATAACGGTTTTGAATTTATCAGTTGGGAAATTTCCAAAATAAGGTCCATTTTTGTCTTTTGCTGTCCGTACACTTAAAAAACAACAACGTATCAGAATGACTACGGCCCAGTTGCTCTCATTCTAGACCCTCTTCTCTTCTACTCTATTGTTCCAACAGGTCCAGGGAAGATGCCATCTCTAGTTCACTCCACTCTGCACTTCCCCACCAGGATGACAAGAACATCTATGTGAGAATGACCTTCATTGATTACAGCTCTGCATTTAATACCATCATCCCCTCTAGACTAGTCGCCGAGGTGATGGGGCCGGGACCTGAACACTGCCTTCTGCAACTGGATCATGGACTTCCTCGCAGACGGACCACAGGTGGTGAAGATAGGAGACAACAACTCCTCCGCACTGATCCTCAATACTGGGGGCTCCCCGGGGGGTGTGTGCTTAGCCCTCTGCTCTACTGCCTGTTTACCCACGACTGTGTGGGCAGACACAGCTCCAACACCATCATTAAGTTTGCTAAAGACACCACCGCGGTAGGCCTGATCACCGACAACGAGACAGCCTACAGGGAGGAGGACCTGGCAGCATGGCACCAGGACAATAACATCTCCCTCAACGTCAGCAAGACTAACAACTTCAGGAAGCAGAGTAGTGACCACACCCCCGTCCACATCAACGGAGCTCCGTTAGAGGTGGTCAGGAGCTTCAAGTTCCTGAGGGTCCACTTCACAGAAGACCTGACGTCTTCCACCAATTACATCTCCACCATGGTGAAGAACGCCCACCAACTCTCTTCTTCCATCATTTCTTAGAAACTAAACAAAAAAACAAAACCATTTGCTAGTTTAATCCATAGTAGTGACTTAATATGAGTTCACATGTTTAACTGGCCATGTTTTATCATTTTGCCTTTTGGAGCACTTTGGTGGCATGCACTCTTAAAATAAATGGTTCTATACAGAACCTTTTATGGTTCTATCCCTCGGCTCTATATAGGGCTCAAACAAAGAAGGTTCTACATAGAACCTTTTAGGAACCCCTAGGACTTCCATCCAAACAAAGGAGTTCTAGTGTGCGGTAGTGGCCCCCTATTTTTCTTTAATTTTCCTCCAGACCCTCCAGAAAGGCAGGGTCACCACTGGAGAACTCAGGAACAGATACATACATGCATGTGGATATAGCGCACTTCCTGTTTGTCTACCGAAAATTGATTTAAAACCCCATTTCCTGAATAATCTATTTGCTTTTTGACAGAGCGTTTCCTGCTATTGAGTAGACTCTCCAATATCATTCCCCATAATGTGCTGATATTAATTGATGAGGCCAGTTATCCTGGCTTGTTGTCAGCAGCTGTTAATATGCCAGCTTTTTGAATAACAACTACCTACAAACGCAACAAACCAACCATCTGCTCATCCTTCATACCTGACGTGGTCTGACACCTCCACCACAGCGAAGAAGGCCCACGCCAGCATCTCATCTTCCTCGGGAGGCTCGGGGGAAACTCGAGACCAGCACTTCTATCCTTATCAACGTTCACAGATGCACTTGCATTGAGAGCATCCTAACGGGGCGCGTCACGGCCCGGTACGGGAACTGTTCTGCCGAGGACCGGAAGGCTTTACCGCAGGTGGCGAAGTCAGCCCGGTTCATCAGAGCCTCTGCACTTCCACCCACTGAGACCATCTACAGGAGGCTCGCAACATAAAGACTCCTCTCACCCCGGCAACAGTCTGCTCTCCTCCCCTCTCTACCATCAGGAGACGGTACAGAAGCATCAAGTCTCGCACCAGCAGACTCAAGAGCAGTTTCTATCCCCAGGCCATGAGAATACTCAGCTAACCCCCTCCCCCCCTTCACCCACGCACGTGCACGCGCACACACACACACACACACACACACACACAACACACACAACACAACACAACACAAGACAACAAACACAGACAGTTGCTGCTATGTTTGCACTGTTCGGTGCTGCTGTTGTGTTTCATGCACTGTTGCTTTTTGTTTGTCGTCTTGGTGTCATTGCTCACTTTTTTTTCACTTTCGCTTCGTTCTACAGAGCCTGGCCGATGCCTTGACGTTCCAGGCATAAAGCAAAGAGGCAACCTTCCCGGGATAGTTGTATTTTCCCCAACCAATCAGAGTGCAGAGGGGCGGCACTACAAGTGTGGTGACGATTTAAAAAATTTTAAATCTTCAAATTTGTCCATAATTCGGTTTTTAGCAGATAATTTGAGTGAGCTCGATAGCTTTGTCCGACTTAAATTATTGCCGCACAGACGAGCCGGCACACCGAGACAGACAGATCGGTTAACCAATAGGAAGCCTCCGCAGGCGAGGCTCCTCCCTTTGGCCTTGGAAAGTACATGCGTGCGTCCAGACTATTGGTGGCTTGCTTGCAGGTAAGAACGTTGTTCTACTGTACGTTTCCCTCACTTGTAACTAAAACTACTGAATATGCATCTGCAACGCTTCTAACCAAGAAGCGATATCACTCCAGTCTTAGCCTATCTACCTTGGGTTTCAGTAGAGTTCATAATTAATTTTATAATCTTGCCTTTAAAAGCAACGCACATCCTCTATATGACCAAAAGAGCGGCCCTCTTTAAGGTCTCCGGAAAGGCTCAAACAAGGCTCCACAGCTACCTATTTAATTAATTCATGACTAGTTACTTAGTATGCTAGTTGACATGGTAACACATTTGTATATACTTTTATGTGGTGGTCACGAATATCACTCCGGTACACACTATTGTAGGATAATTCAGTTTGTACATCTAACTCATCCAAAAAGCTAACGTGGACCAACGGGGTTGAGGTTCAAAGAAGCAACAAACAGTGCAGATCTCTCCGGAGATCCACCTCTCACTAGATGCCACAGAAGCAGGAGGACGGGCTCAGCAGGTGGCCGCTGCTAAGAGCCCATGCTGAGAACACAAGAAGCACTTGGCGTCTTCCTCTATCTCCCGGACACAAACATTAGGCTATCAGTGGGATACACATTACATTGCTTTTAGAGATATTGATTCCACATGCAAATGGGTTTGCTGAGTGCTATATGTAATGTCACGGGATATGTGCGTGCGTTGTTGTGATCGGTTTAAAGAACAGTAGCGTAGTTTGTCCTGGAAAGAGTCACGGGCTAAATTCAAACTTGAGTATCTCATCTCGTTACCGGATTTAAAAAGACGGATAACGGACGTGTTGTCTGTGACCTGTTCTTGCATTAACCCCTGAATTACTTAACACTGCTTTAGTTTATGTATTTTATCATGTTGGTTGTTTTATTGTTGTGTACTGTTGTTGTCATTGTTGCCGTTTGTGTATGCTGTTTTATGCTGCTTTGGCCCCGCAGATCTCACTTGTAAAAGAGGTTTTAATGTCAATGTGACTTCCTATAAAGGCTTATTATTAATAATAATATTATTATTATACTGGGGTGTTGTTGCTGCATTCGTTACCCAATACTTCACCATAACAACACATCAATCACACTAAAACATTAAAATTAACTATTTTCCGTTTCATGGATTATTGCCATCATTGAGATGTCGATTGACCTTTCCTACATTATACAGTGAAACAAACACTGGCAGCAAATTGCACACAAGAGCCAGACCTTGGACTGGACACCTGATACTATTCCTGTCTCTGGCTAAACCATTAGAATGCCGCAGACAAACCTCGCCCCCAGCAATCGGGGCGGCAGGTCTGCCATATCAGACATTCAGAGTCATCCTTCCTCTTGGCATCTAATTGCTGACACAAATCATCCAGAGATAATGCATTCCCATTTGCGATTAGCATATAATTGACGATAATGCTTTATCTAGGTGGGGAAGCAAAGGCTCTTACAAGATGTCTGCATTTGGCACAGATATGTTGAATGGACTGTAAAAATAAATCAACGGGGCCTCGTGTGAGACGGGGTTGCTGGGCGGTGTAACCTTGCAGAACAACAGAGACGCAGTAATCTCTACTAGAACCCTAATGATAATGTTGAGGATGAACGTTTTGCATAAAGTAAAAGGTCATACGTTTGGGTTAAAATGCAACCTGAATCTATTTTTATTTTTGGACTATTACAATAATGGGATTCGAATACACACACGCATTGCCTAAGAAAGGAACGTCGGGGAAAACAAAAGCAACCGATTGCGTATGGGATGCAGTGCAGTTAAAGGCATTGGTGAAAGTACCTCGTTAAACATTCGAGTCACATGCGCTATGCAGCAACCTTGTTTTAAATATTTGCTCCATCATTACGGCAGTCAGTACAGTTTTAGATAACACCTGCATCAATACTCATTTCCCACTCAGCCTCTAAGTCAACAGCTCAGAGTGTGACTCAGTTGAAGTTCCTGATGATTGGATGGGAAGAGTAATACTTTAAGTCCTCAGTGATAGCTCTCAATGAAATTATATATATATTCTTTTTTTCTTTTTCTTGGACTTCAGGAAACTCATAGGATCACTGAGGGAGAACAGTAATAAGAGCAAGCCCTTGAAAAGCCGATAGAACAATAAACATTACATTTGATAGATTTTTATTTTCTTGACGACGTTGAAATAATGAAAACCGCGTGGACACCTTATGACCGGTGACGTTGCGATGGTGGCTGGCCAATAGAGGGCGCTAGGGTGTTGCCCTTCCCTGAGAAACATGCAACATCTTTCTTAAATGTATTATTATTTGATACCTAGAAACTTGGAATACATGCTCTCTGTCAAACTGTGATACATGTATGATTAGCCTATATGTCACATTCTCTCCTCTGGTTCGTGCCTGGTTCGGCAGGTGGGCGGGACTTGACTCTCTCGTTGAAGCCCGCTAGCCCCCCTAGTGGCCAGATCAAGATGGAGGTCATGTCAAAAAGCCTGTTTTCCCATCGACGGCCATTTAAAAGTAGTAGCAAATGTACATGGTTTCAGGTGCCACAGTTCTCGTATAGAAACAGAAATAAGCGTTAGAATATTTTGTTTGTTTATACGAGCCTGTTACCATTTAGATTTACCATATTGGTTATGTCGGCCCTCATGCTTCGTCATCTCTCTGCGAGCCATCTCATCATCAGATTTAGGCTCAGTGTTTGGTGTCATAAGTAAGTCTCCATGAAACTGGCACTTTCCTGGTTTCATGCACTGTGACCAACTACGTTTTAGTCAATGGGTGTGCTAATCCAACACTATCTCCAGTCGTTTTTTATGTTGATGCTCCATATATTGTCGATTTGAAAGGGGGATCTGAGTTTTGCCTACAGCCTACGGTTTTCAGTACTTAGCAATTATACCAGTGGTTTAGCAACGACGTTAAACCAACCCACAGGAAAGAACTGACTGAAGATGGCCGCCCAGTGAAGCGCTTGACACTCTGAACAACCGGCATCTCGCCAATCACGACCATAATGAATAATTAACTGCTCTGAGAATAGACACACGACACCGGGTGTAGACATTGATACTGATGTGGTTATTTTTAATTTTTTTTTTAATTTGATTTGGATTCTTTCTTAAGGTCAAATTCAAAATAAAATGTATTATCGCTGTTACTCATTAAATCCTTGAAGGGCAAAGCAGACCATTACTCGTGAAATATCTTTTTTCTGAACGAATTTTACCTGGAAAAACTGAATATATAATGTAGTAAATTTCATAAACATAAATCACACATTTTTTGGTGAAGGACACGATACCCATCATCTCTTCTACGGATGTGCTGTGGATGTTAACTGAACTGTGTTGGAAAAGACACAGCCTGACATACATTTCTCACCAATGCTGCTTCTTCCATGATTTAGTAGTGACTCTTAACTATTATGAAATATCTATTTTTGCTATTCTCTAGTCAATATCCTGCAAAGTAGTGCCGAACCAGCTGAGTTTGAGCGAGCAGCAGATAATTACCATGTTCCTGCAGCTTTGACCCACATTCGGTCCCTTGGTTGATAGAAACGTCCACTGATAAATATATTTTAGTTTATTGATTTATTTATTTAGTTTATTGATTCCCCAAGGAGGGAATTCTGTTTTTGCCCTCTGATTGAGGCACAGGGTTTATTTTTTAATCTAAATGTTTTTTAAACCCATACAAAGAAATTAGTACCTCTATATCTCACAACTAGGTTATTTGTCAGTGGGATTGGTATAAACTCTTAGAGTGTTAGAGAACATTAAAGAAACATTAAATAAACATCAGCGGTGTTTGATTTAGAATTCATGAATGTCCATGAGGGACATGTTTGGTCGTACTCTTTTGAATTGAGCCATCACCAATTTGCTCCGGTGCAAATCAGTATTAATTAATTTCCAGAAAAGAAAAGCAAACATTATTGATTGCCATTTAAAGCTTTGAAAGAAAGATGAATCCCTCCAAACACCAAAAATCCAATGTTTCCTAAATGCTACAAAGGTCTTGTCAACATCTCTCTCTCTCTCTCTCTCATGTGTTTTCCATCTTTCTCCTTTCTGTTTCTATAATGTCTAGCATTACAAAGAACTGCTTCGCACAGAATCATATAACGCAGTGATAATGCAGTTTGTTATAATTCATATATTTAATGACATATTGGTGAGGTGAACTACAATAACAAACCAAAACAAGAAGCACCGTGTTCCGGCTTGCGCAGGCTGAGGGGAGGAGCTACACGTTGATGGACAGGCTGAGGGGAGGATCTGTTTGACAGGCCGTCAAAGCAAAACAAAGACCAGGAAGTAGAGGGAAACAGACACAATCAAAACAAAGAGAGAGGGGAAGCTTTCACACCATCACCATTATACTATATCTTAAGATATTATGTGGTAATTACACTTTTTATTTGATTTTCACATACAGATAGCTCCTTAAAAAAAAAAACATACTTCATTGTGTTTTACAAACTGAACATCTGAGACCACATCTATATCTGCGAATTGGATGTGTCAAGGTGAACCAAGACACCTTTAGATTGAATTGTTTAATATTTTTAAGGCCCTCTTTTGAATCACTAACTGTCAGCATTCTCTATCTACCGCCTAACATTGGTTGTCAAGCAATTCAAAGACAATATTTCCGGTAGCCTATCAACTGAATATGAGGTGACTCATTCAAGAAATGCAAGACGCATCTAAAAACTTTATATTGTACTTTCAAACACTGTATTCTTGCAGAAAGACACAATATTTTTTTTCCATCAGTGATAAAATAAAAAGAGAACAATTTATCTGATGTCTTTCATCACCAGTAACACTAAATGGCTGTCAAAGTCAAAGTGTTTTATGTATCAAGTGCACAGTATAACACGGGGTCATTCTGAACCGTGAAATTCTTCTTCGAGACATGGCAAGCAACAACTATGTAGTAGGTATAGAAAAATATGAAGTTAGGATATTAAGTACAAGAATAGCAAAAATGTACATAACAGTAAAATGCTAGCAGCAGTTCCAGAGACTGTAAAGATGGGGAATATGTACATTAAAATAAGAATATTAACTATTATAAATATAAAGATAAATATGCACTGTTATTTCTATAGTATATAATATGTTGCTGAATTGTTAAAAGAAAGGTTTGCTATTTTTGAAGTTTTTATCAATAGTCGGGCATTATAATGGAAACTACAGGGCATCATTTCAGTATTAACTGAACTTAGCATCTCATCTCATCTCAATATCAGGCTCAAACCATAATCCATGTCCTTTTCTGCGACGGAAGCTTCACAGTCTTGTCATAATGGTCTTCACTTCAGAATTCATTTTGAATAAGAGGACTTTGGACTTTTTGAACAGTGCTTTTCTAATATGAGAATACAATTTTCTTGTTATTTTACACTGCTTTTTCAGTTTGCGGTGACATCCTTGCAAACGCTTCGCTCCCTCTCCTTCCATGCTAACAACCTCCCCTCGCAGGAGTTTCTTGTACAAGCCTTGTCAGACACCGAGGTGAACCCGTCAGAACAGACAGTGTGGCCCTCCGATGACCGTAGCCGTGTTTCCACTGCAGGAACCTTC
>OMKK01044718.1:0-10555 GCA_900302305.1 Polymixia japonica
AACATCACACAACACCACACAACACCACACAACATCACACAACACCACACAACATCACACAACATCACACAACATCACACAACACCACACAACATCACACAACATCACACAACATCACACAACATCACACAACACCACACAACATCACAACACCACACAACATCACACAACATCACACACCACACAACACCACACAACATCACACAACACACAACATCACACAACATCACACAATGAAAACTCACCTTAGCTGCAGTGGACCACCGCTTGCTTCAAAACTACATTCTGCTTGTTTTTACATTTTATTACATTTTATTTTACTTTTTACTACAGTTTTTACTACTTTACTAATATAAATATAGGCATTTTTCACTTTTCACGGGTCAGATAGAAACCATTTGGCCGTATTCCTGAAAGAAATAGAGAAATACGTTTGACGATTAGGGGAACATGTTGGGGAATCTCTCTCAGATGACAGCTTCAAACTGAGAATTCCTGAGTCTCAATCATAGGCCAGGTTAGTTTTATTGCTGCAAATATTTAACTATTGCAATTTGTGTCTGGAGAGGTGTCATGAAGCACAGTCACACATTTCCCACATTGAATTAAGACGGTTGAAGGTAGTTTCTAAAATATTAGCGTTAGAGGCAGAGATAGTGGTGTGAGGGTGGTACAGTGCCATAGCCCCCTCTAGTGGTCATACTGTTCATTAAATATAAATTCCTAAACATCTTCACTTCTTCAGTCTGCACTATAGGGAATCCAAAGGTAAAAGAAACCAGGGCCATTAGCCCATAGAAAGGAGGTCTAGCAAATTGTGTAAAACAATCATAAATAGTCTTTTGTTAAAATAAAAATGAACAAATCTGCAATGTGGTTGTTGACTACCAACTATTTTAATTCTTAATTGAATTCTTAATTCTAAGATGTTGAATTCATCGTTAGGTCTAATATTTTATCAGTACATTCTGTAATCCAAAAATGTTCCCCTCATTTGCATGTGAGAGATGAGCTTTTAAGGAGTTTGGTTTGTATTGAGGTTGGGTGGAAATGCAGTTAGAGAAGAATGATAGTGAGACATATTTGAGATGGTAATACTGGAGACCCAATAATTGACTTTTTATACAAATGGGGATGTAAATAATACCTTGAAGGGAGGAAACCATGGGACAATAGATGGGAAACATTACGTGTAGAAAATGTATCTGAAAAGGCCTTTCCCAAAAGTGGCTATTAGTGGGTAATGGCAGGCAACGGTGCCATTAAACAGTCCATAATGTTTTGTAATTGTCTTGTTACCAAAGTATTGTGTACATCAGATGTATACGATTTACTTACTAATTGTGTATGGATATAATTGAGTTAAGAAGCACTTACAAGTGGATAATTAATCTTACTTTCGAGGTTACTACATAGCCTAATGTCGCCATGACAAGCATGTTCTTCAGTCTCTGCCCAAAATATAACATTTCGACTGATGATGATTATTGTCACCTTGAGCTTCATACCATCAGTGCATGTGGTTGTGATTTTTTTAAAATATTATCTATTTTTCAATTAATGACCTGTCTTCTTTGAGATGTCAAGGGTTAGTGTTAGACTGGATCTTGGCAAATATGTTAGTATTTTTTAAACCTCTCGTTTTGGTCCTGGATGGTCACAGTATAGTTCTTACATATAAAATGTATGAACTGAATCCCAGTTTTACCTCATTCTGTAATTTTTACCAGCGATAGATTTAGTCTCCATTTTCCCCCGAGCTGTTGGTTCACACACCTGTGACTTTGACTGACAGCTGTCACCTGAATGTGCATTGGTGTAATGGGGTCGCAGGGCGGGCTCATGTCAGTCTGTTGACTCCACACACACACAAACACACACACACACACACACACACACACACACACACACACACACACACACTGACATACGCTGACTGCGACAAGCACAAGATGGTGACTCACCACTGCTGAACTGTGGTATTTTAACAACTACAGGGTGAAATTAAACAGAAGTCATATTGGACATCTTTAAAGTCTAAAGTCATCAAATAATACAGTGGATTAGGGACACGCTTTTCCTCTCAGATACATAAAAGAATAATATGGATGTTCAATAAAAAAGGACTATAGTAACTAAAAGATTCACTTCACTCTATAAGTATGTAGATGTTGGAGATGAGCCGAATCTAAAGCCAAAATTCAAAATGAGGACCAACTATACCTTTATCTATTGATGTCCAAACCTTCTTTTCCTTTGTCCTCCTCCACAGGGTCAGTTACAGAACAACTCAGTTACAGAACAAGGATCCACCCTGTTACCCCTTTAATTCATATTCTACATGTCCTTCCAAAATTGTGGATTTCCAATATTGTTTTGTTTTGGGGGGTTTTTTGGGGGGGGTGTTCCTGTAACTGAAATCTTATGTGTAGAAAATGTGTCTTAACAATTTCTTGGCCAGATCCATTAAAATGCTTTGTAAAATGCCGAATGCACGAACAAAAAACAAACCAATTTCCCAATTCTCAATCCCTGAAAACCTGAGCTGTTTCTGCAGGAATCCCAGTATGCTTATGTCCCAGTTGCTCCCTGAAGTGTCCACTAGAGGGCAGGAGTGGATAACATAAAGACGGTGCCACTCTCTCACCACAGTCCAACCTTGGTCTCTCGAATTCAATCTCAGTCGTACGCTAACACAATCCTTTCTGCCAAAGTGGTGATATAATGAATGATGCAACTTTGTGCAAGTCTCCCAATCTTTCTCTATTGGGAGACCAAAGTTCTCTGATATTTGCAGAAATTACTCCTTACTCAAGACAATTTCCGTTTCAGTTTCGCCCCAGGTAATCGGGGTGCAGTTATCTTTTTGCCTTCCTCATTACAATACAGCGTTGTATAATACCCAACATGATTCAACGTCAACATCACAGTCACACGATTGCCCTCTTTACAACGTTTAATACTTTGGAACAACTAAGATATTAATTCCCCCTTTGGGAGATGCTGTGATGAGCCCCATGCTGTGAGGTTGCTCTGGGTTGACGGGGTGTTACTGTATTGGGGGGGATGGATTCAAATATTTATGCCTATCCCCAGTTTTAACTCAGCCTTTCATGTCTTTTTGATCCAGATTCAGTGTGGGCAGTCCTGTACATAATATCTCTCTTCAGGAGATCAAGGGACATCGCCTTCTCTGGGATCATCTTCCACTGTCCGAGGTAACTGACATTCAGCCGGAGGCACAAACAAGCCATCGGCAAACCCCCCTGCCTCGCAGTCACCTACACAAAGTGTACATTCAGTGTCTGCCATTATTGTCATGTCATGTATCATTAATGTCATCTGTGTGCATACAACCGCACAGCATGTGAATCTCAAGGTACTGCACCGACGCTGTGCATCGACTGTTAGATGCATAACACGCGGTGTGACCTCAACATGAGTTGTTTACAGTTTCTAACGCCAAAGCATTTATATTTGTCCCGGCGTCGCCTCTATTTCCAAACTGTGAAAAGGTAATGTTTCTATATTGGAAATGGAGCCTGTTTGCACACACTGTCCGGTGAATGTGGGGTCAACGGATTAAAATGCCCTCAATTTGAGAGCATGTGTTGACTAGAGCTATTTTTACAAGTGAGAATGCACGCTAAATTCACAGAGGACATGTGTTGGGGGACAGTTGTGGCCCCGCAAGGTCACACGGCCCACACGGGTATTTGGGTATGGGGGTTAGGGCCACTGTAGGGCTCAGGGAGGACTGCTGTTTCAGCTGTGCTGGATTGAACCATCTGCCCTGACATTAATGCTACCTGCTCCTGGCACGGAAAGCATCTTCCGCTTGCACACGGCCCCGTCTTCACGTATGCATCCGTGTGTGTGTGTGTGTGTGTGTGTGTGTGTGTGTGTGTGCGTGCGTGTGCTTTACATTGAGTGTATGAGTGCATGTGTGCATGCCTCCATGTATTTGCATGTATGCTGCATGAGGACATGCATTATGTATATGAAAGATAACCCGTATCCAGCAGTCAGCTCGTTCCCATCTTTGAGTATAGTAGCCTACAAACTACAGGACGCCATTTGTGAGTAAAGTTAAAAATATAGGGCGGAATAATTCCTCAACAGCACTTCAGGTACTAGCTTGCATTGCATTGCCATTCCTGGGTGGGAATGTGTGTGTGGAGTGCAGCAGAGCTGGTGAGACTCAGTCAGCTGGGGAAGGCTGGTCTCATTGGAATAGCGTGACCAGTTGTAGCAGCTATGGAGAGGAGAGTGAGGGGGTGTCGACTCACCGCGGGATCAGCTGGGCCCCTTCCACCCTCAGGCACGCAATAGTTAATGCATCAGGAGAGACTGGCAACACGCATCAGCGGGCTCTCACACTGAAAGAGAACAGCTAATCCCGGCAATGGCACGGAGAGGATGGAGAGAAGGAGGCCTGCCGGTCGGTAGCGTGGCACAGAGAAATATGTGTCACAAATGGAGCAGCGAGCTGATTGGTCGGTGGCATACTGCACTGGTAGCACAATTGGAAGCAAGTTGGTGGAGGGGAGATAGAGAGAGAGAGAGAGAGGAAGCGAGAGAGAAAAGGGTAAAGAGCGACTCGAACAGCAGCATCAGTGCGCTCGAGTAACCCGGGCTTCAGTCACGGAACGTGGTCGGTTAATTACACCAGAGCAGAGATAAGCTGATGGAGCGAGGGCTAGGCTAGTATTCAAGACCGGTTCCATGATAGAACACAACTGTTTTGAGGAAAACCAATTTGCTTTTGCTTTCAGGCATATGGTTAAAACTGCACGCAAATCAGCCTCAGAAATGTGATTTAATGCCATGTGAATGAGGTGTGAAGGAGCGGAAAGCACATCTCCGCAGCCCCATACGTGACAAGCTTGGATACTGTAATCACTCCCCCTGGTACAGGAACAGTTGAGGTTACAAATGTCATCTATTAACATAGAAAGATTAGGATGGTAGCAAAGTGTGTAACAATCGAAAGTTTCAAATGGAAAGCAGGGCAACAACAAACACGTTTGAGGAAAGAGATGTAAATCGATGACGCCTTCCTGAAGAGTCCATGGATTTATCAAGGCACAAATGTCCATATTGTAATGTTATAATGTAATCTGATCATTCCACTCCACAACCTTGCATATTTATTTCATAAATACTAGCTAGCTAATACTAGCCTAATTTACCACAAAAAAAACATATTACAACCACTTAAAACAGCACCTCATACATGCAGAAATCAACACCACCAACTTAGCTATACAGTGAGCGCACAGCCACACGTAAACAAAACAAAACCACATGTCTTGACCTTCTGTGGTCAGCGAGCATCGTCGTCAGTCTAGCAGTCATGCTAGCCTCATATCGTTTCCTTTAGCTAGCAGTCGTGCTAGCCTGATATTGTTTCCTTTAGCTAGCAGTCGTGCTAGCCTCATATTGTTTCCTTTAGCTAGCCAACAATAACAGGAAATTCAAATAATACGGGTCGTGCAAAAAAAATAATGTTATAAAAGTTTTACATTCGCGTGGATGCTGCTTGGCCATGACTTGATCAAACAATTTCACAATAAAAATGGGTGAAATGTAATCAGGTATAGGCTACAAGTGCTTGATTATAATAAAATAAATTATAAAATAAAATGTTGTGACTCTATATGTGGTTAAGATTATAAAATAAACAAAACAATTAAAAAGAAAACAATTTAAAACAGCATGTTCTTAAAAGTTAGTCCCCCCCCCCCACAGGATCTAGTTCTGCACTTGTTTAATCTGTTTGTCAGGGATGACCGAGTTCCAAACTAGATGCCCAACAATCCACTGAAAACAGTGTCCCTGGGTACAGTCAGTCTTTGAAACTTGTATTTGAGGATTTCAAACTGTGCTGTTGACATGCTATAATCAGCACACTTCAGGTTTTAAACGGAGGCCTAAGGATATAAAAACTATTAAGTATGTCATCTCGTCAGTTACAACACTCACAGATATCAACTACTGTGCGGTTCTGTGTATAGAGCCATTTCCTCCCGTTATATAGTCCCATTCTTGCCTTATCTTTCTCAAAATCCTTCCATTCTTGAGTCCTCTGCCTTTTACACGTCTTTCTCCCTTTGTCCTATCCACTCTCATCATACCCTGGAGAGTCCGAGCAACACTGCCAGCAAGCCTAGGCAGATGAATGCATTCTCTATCACAATTAGTAGAACAACAAGTCTTTGCTTTAGTCCTTGGTAGTAAGTTACACAACAAACAGATGAGCCAGGACAGAAGGTCACAAGCTGACCTTTAAATTGTTCAGTGTGATTGGTTGGTGAAGGTCCGTTGCCCATTTACTCAATTAGTCCAGACGTCAACATGGCTCAAAGCATTAGAGACTTTGTCTGAGAATTGCCTGTGTTTTAAATGAGAATGTTACATTCCCTGAATGTTAATCATAGCTAACTTTGATATGAAATCATTGTGAAATGGCGACTATGGTGGTTATTTTTTAGAAAATAAAAACAAAAATAAAACAAACAATCCACATTCTGGTAGTTTATCTTGATTTGGAGGCCAATTTGTATGATTTAAAGCACAGGCCTTTAGGTACAAAATTACAATTTGCTGTTCCTCTGTAATTGTCCCTATTCAACCAAATGTTAAAAATCTAATAGTTCAATCTAACGTCGAAGTGAACCATTCTGACTTTGAGGCAAGTCTCATTCTCCATGCAGTTGAATTATGCTTCACAACCTTAGTATGATCGATGGGCCCCAATACAGGTAATACTTAGAGCCCTTAGACAGAAATAGCACATGGATTGACCCACAGCTGTACATTCTGGAGGGGAAAGGTCAAAGTGTCCTCCACCCCAGTGTGATGTGTCTAAATCTGTTGTTCAGAAAATCATCCATTATCCATCAAGAGTGCTGCCAACAGCCCACACACTTTGCACACATATTATGCAACTTCAACCTTCAGCTAACAGCTAGCAACTACTTCTCCCATGTAGCATTAAAATGAAATGATGTTGTGTTAATTTTACTCAGATGCAGGTAATCCAGTGAACAGCATGCTATGCAACACTGCGACAGGACATAAAGAAACGTCTTTTGTTATTGTAGAAATAATCCGACACACAGTTTCACATACTACAACAGGTAAGTAACGGCTGTGTTTTGATACAGTGCATGCTCTTTATCTAACACAACACATTGGCAGCCCTCTCCATCATGTCAAGTCTTTGATGTAACAAGTCTAGGCAAGGTCATACCTTGAGAGCAGGGAGGGAGCACCGTGTAATTTATCTAGCATGTATGGATTACGTTGTGGTTGGAAAAAGGCCACATCTTATCTTCCTCGGGGCTCTGACACCAACTCAAAGGATCCCTTGTCATGAGATTAGGTCAAATTTCTTGGTCGATCCAAGTGTGTGCATTCACCCCCAGGTAAGAAACTGGATGATTGGGTCTGTCAGCCAAGCGTTGCATTGATTGGTGTTCACGTGGACGGCCACATTAACCGGAAAACAGCCGGGGAGTTTTGGGCCTGTTCTAACGCTACCAAAAGATATGTGCAAGCTCTAATGCCTTTTAATTCTCTCTGCAATGAGGAGTTTAGTTCCAAATTGAAACATCAACCTTTAAACAAAGTGAGAGCTGTTCTTGAATGGCAGCTGGTGTCACATTTAAAGCACATTATAGAACATTATTGAGGTCAGACATCTTCAGTCTTTTGCTTAGAAAATGTTAACATTTCTGAATCCTCTGGTTTTTTATATTGATTGATGTGTTGGAGCTTTTTTCTCGCAAAAAAGGACTCATTTTTTGAATGATACCTTCCAACAGTTCAACAAAGAGAGATGATTGACATCAGATTAAATGAATTAATTTCTCTTTGAGAGACTGTGATGAGCAAAGTGCAGAGAAAGAGGATAAAAAGGGATAAATACAAAGAAGCTCATAAAGATGGTAATGGACTGAAGAACCAGAACATGATTATTATGACGAGGTCACGACCTCAGCGACTGTTCTTGTATGATAACAGCAAACAGCAATTTAGCATTTCTTTTTCCTTTCCTTTCTATATCAGCATGCAGGTTTACCATGGAAAACAAACATAACAGATAATATAGTCATTTATCCAGAAGCATTTTGCTTCTTAATCTCAATCATGGGACAAGAATCACTGAAGTGAGCTGAAGATGTTGATGTTACTGAGACTATTCAGTCACAATATTCAGACAAAATACATACAGGAGGTGGACAAAATAACAGAAACACCACATGAGAAAGGAGTTTAACGTTTAAGTAACTAGATATTAGGTCATATTAGGTTGTTTGCCAGTTAGCAGTGTGTGTCAGTTATAAACAACAACTGACAATTCGTATGTTGATATGTGAGGTTTCAAAGCAGCATGAGCCAACTGACAGAGGTCCAAAGAGACCAAACAGTCAGGGTCTGAACTGCAGGTACATCGGTCTCAAAAACTGCAGGATTATTTATGTCAATGGGAACATGGGTCTCAAAAGTCATGACAGCATGTCAAACATATTGTCAATACTGTGTTTTTCTTTCCCTTACATTGTGAAATTTACCTGGTAAAGAACAAAAAATACTGAAAAAACTGAAATGAATGAACTTTGCTGGAAGTTGTCCCAGCAGAACCTTCCTGATGGGTCAGGAGCCCAGTTTTTTGCAGTGTTGTGGTTGTATGTTAGGCTGTAATGCGTTGTCAGATGTTGTTCCAACCAAGCAAAGTAAAACAGGTCAGCCAGGTGATGAGAGACATGTCAGCCATAGTGGAACTGTTTAAATACAATCACCACATTTAAACAAGACTAGGTCTATAAAACCTATATGGCTGGACCGCGTAATTAGGAGTGGGCGGATCGATAGGAAAAGTATCGATACTACAGATACTATGTCTTGTCTTGAAGATCAATTCTAGCGTCAATAGGATCAATAGCAAAAAAGAAAATGGATCCGTCTCTCTCTCATCGACGAGTAGAGAAACTGTCTCCGTTCCGGTGTCATCTTTGCAACAACAGTGTAGATTTTTTTTAAATTTAACTTTCATCTAACCAGGATACGTCCCATTGAGATTAAAAATCTCTTTTACAAGGGAGTCCTGGCGAAGACAGGCAGCAGCAAAATAAATAATAACAAGTTGTTATTGTTGTAAACAGACACAAAACAAGAAACAGGTAATATTACAATATATAGCATCCCAAAGAACAATGTGCAGTACAAGCCATGCATCCAAATATATCAGTTTAAGCACCGACACCCAACGATTCTGTCTGCAGGTCTTTCAAAATGGATTTAAAAGTATTCAAAGAAATCAGATCATGGAGTTTTAAAACAGTATATATTCCAGTCTGGGTGGGGAATACCTAAAAGCCCTTTTCCCCACTACCAACATTTGTTACAGACAACATATAAAAGTCCTCTTTGCTTCTCTGCTGCTGCTGTGTAACCGGACGCGACACAGAACCATCTCGCAATTCTTCATTGGAAACTGTTTGTAAAACGGCAGGCACTCAAAAAATACTTGGCAGGTGACTGACTCACAGGCTCATCACCATGGATGTATTAGGTCGTCACACCTAAACCACACCAGTAGCTGCCAGTAGTTCCTCATAGAACGCTGATTGGTCCGAACCAGCTTTGGTTCGACCACAATCACATTTACTTGAAGCCTGACAAGATGGATTCTCACGATCACGATTCTCGCTGTGAACTGAATGGTGAGGACAGTTCAGTTCTCTCAAACACAACATCCCATAGTTCAGACAGACACAAACTCACCAAACCCAAACAACTAGGCCTTAAAGCCCATACAGTTGGCTAGGCAACGCGTCCAACATGCAAAGACAACCAAGACAAGCATCTAAACAGACTGGAAGAGGAGGTAGAATGGCCGTGCGCCCAGGGATCTCCCAGTGTGTTGGGAAGGCATCAAGCACAAGTACATGCAGGCTATACAGATATAAATTAACACTGTAAGCAATACTTGATTTAGTTACCATTGCTGATATCACAAGCGCTTTCTCCTGCTTTTCTTGAAGGCGAAGTCCTTTTTTAATGTTGATAAAATCCAACTGGTCGTAGTCAGTGTACATCAAAGTTAGAGCTGTTTACTTCTCTGCGCTCCGCTCTCATGTTTACGAGGCAACTCGTGTGACATCTTTGCTCCGGCTTCACATCAACGCAAACCAGGATGTAAAGAAATTTTGTTGTTTTAGTTTTACTTGTTTGTTGTATAATATCGCGAGGGAATTGCATCAATGTACGGCGAGGGCAAACGGTCAACAAAAAGGCAATGCAAATATTTTTGTATTTCTCAATTGAATTTCTGCCCCTCCGGGGCCCTCTAGTGGCCCATTGGGTTAACGTGGCCTAGCCAACATACAATATGTTGTGCTTTTCTGTTTATATAGGGTGACCAGACGTCCTCTTTTGCCCGGACATGTCCTCTTTTTGAGACCTAAAAATGTGTCCGGGGGGAATTTCAAAATCGTCCGGGATTTTGTTCCTCTAGAGCCTCAAACGTGTTTATAGCGAGTTTGCA
>OMKK01044721.1:0-10132 GCA_900302305.1 Polymixia japonica
ACATATATGTGTGTGTGTGTGTGTGTGTGTGTGTGTGTGTGTGTGTGTGTGTGTGTGTGTGTGTGTGTGTGTCGATGCGCTTTTCTTTATGTAAAGCTGTGTACAGTTTTTTTAATCCCTCCAAAGTGTGCGTCGTGCCCACGACTAAGTCAAGTCTTCCCTCGGATGAAACCAAATCGTGCGTTCTCTCCAACGGGGAAGCTGCACACAATTACCGAGATGTCAGATCACTCAAGTTAATAACAATAATCGCCCGAGAGACTTGCTTTGCCACTCGTCCCTGCGAAGCAACTGGGATTTACTGTAATAACAGCCCCATTTTCCCTCTCGTTGCTATCCTGTAATTAAAACCCATGCAGGCACCTCGGATGTGATAAGCTTCACCCTCCAAAGCACTGATACATTCAAACTCGCTTTTATCATCGCCCATCAACGCATCTCCAAACCTCCCTTCCCCTCCTCTCAGACCATCTTTCTATTACGTGAGTAGCTAGTCTTTTCAGTTTGCTTTCAATCCGCCATGCGTGATAATTGGCCCCGTTTGAAAGGTCCTACTCTGTCTGTCCAATTCCACCAGCCATTATTCTAATCTGGAGATGCAAAATTGCCTATAATTTTCGCTGATGCCCCGTCAGTTCATTCAGCAACGCTCGCCTCTTCTTCTCCGGGCCCGCATGTTAACAAGGCACGTAATGATCAGGAATGGTGAAAGGGGGTACGGAGTGTGTGTATATATAAAGAAGGAAATGTTAATGGAACACAATGCCTCGCGTTTCTCCGAAAAAATCATCTCGGAGGAGTGAAAACACGCGTCTCTGATATGGCTTTGTTCTTGATAGTAATGGCACGGCTGGGGATCCACCTCCTGTAGGTGATGTCTAACTAAGGTAAGGCAGGGCTGTGTGTGTGTGTGTGTGTGTGTGTGTGTGTGGATGCATTGTTGAGGTTGGTGGTGGTGGCGGAACTTGCGCTATACGACACATGGCGTGCTGTTTCGGAATGCAATCTCGACACAACACAATAGGATAAACAGGCAATGTGTATCTTTGACGTGATTAATCAATATAGATGCAACGTCTTGCCGTGACAGGCTATAATCCTTCCAATTTGAAACAAACCAACCACATCAAAGATGCTACACTGAATGAATAAGGAGGAATTATAAGTGCCATTGTTAGAATTCAGTAGGCTATATTAATAAATAGTTGACATAGTTAATCACACCCAGGGTTTGGCATATAAGGCGCATGGGAACGATAATAAACCGAAGCGTTCGTCTAAAGTGTGAAATGTCCTTGAAGGTCATTGGATCTCATGACCCTTGAAATGACATCATGTTGGAAGAGGCTGCGCCCTCGAGAGAAATTGACTGCGTTTAAAAGGATAAAATTATCGTGTTTTTTTTTATTTATTCAATCACTAATAAATCAAGTATAGCGTAATAATACAAAATCGCATTATAATTGCATCTTACGTTTGATTTGTGCTTTTTTAAAATATAGGTCCTTTGAAGCGTTACATACCGTGCGTAATGTGTAATTCCGAGCCTTTGACAAGTAATTTACAAAATAACCTACGCTGATAAATGAAAAAGGAAAAATAAAAATCTGGATATTTTCTTAAAACGCAGTATTCGGTGTCATTAATCAACGCTCACCACCACGAACCACGCAGAGCATCAGTCCACAGAGCGGGACGTTGTTTACAGTATTATAAATAGCCGGTTCTCAATGTTTAAACAGTTAAAAGCCCAACATGTGCAAATCAGTACAAACAACTATTAGTCAGGCAGTGCTTCGTGATTTATCATTTTATTATAAAAACAGAGTTTTCTTCTTGGGTTTGCTAAAGTCGATGGAGAAGGAAAATAGCATTAAAATGTTGGCATGCTCGCCCCTCTCTCCTACTCACGGCATGTGTCTCTCTCTCATTACACTGAAACATCGCAAAATAGTGAAGGAACTTAGTTCAAAGTTTCTAACGTCGATTTAAAACGCAGACATGAAAAGCGCCCCTGTTCTCTCCGAGGAAAGATGCGATATTGCATTTTGTCGTTACCAGTCCTTTTAAACCTCCAAAGACATTTCCTTAATAATAAAATGTTATAATAACATAACAAAATGACACATTGACTTTATCTAAAGGACAGTGAAATAATTGTGGCATATTGTTCACTAGATTGTTATCATTCTTAGTAGTATAATTTATAGAATAATGGTATATTTTATAATATATATTTTATTCACTTCAAGACAAAAGGAAGCCAGATCCAAAGCGGTGTTGTGGTGTAGTTCGGTTAGTAGGTCTACCAACATCTGTCCGGTGCGCAAAGGTGGCACATTTAATGTTCCAAGTCTCCTCGGCCTTCTTATCTAGTGGGCACTCGTCCTTTCTTCCTCTAAGGAAACTATGTTTTGTTGACTTTGGATTGCAGGTAATTATCCTGCACGAATGAAAGCTTTATGTTACGAGACAGACGAGGCTCATTCCAACCGGAGTTCCTTTGTACATGTTTTGAAAAGAAGGTTTTGACCTTTTATTTGTGGAACTGTAAGCCAACGCATAATATCCAAACTAAACACAATTGATTGACCAAAGTAGATTGACGTCCCTGCTAGTTAACAACAAGCAATTTATATAAACGTAAACGAGGCAGTGACTTGGTTACCAAAACCTTTTGGGGATATTTATTCAACATTTAAGCCGTCCTGAGTTATGTATATTTATCTACAGATACAGAACAGCTTTAGAGTCTTTGTCCATTGTGTGTAATAGCTCTACATGAACAAAGCCACATAGGCCCTAATGACGCGTCATGTTCGCGTATCTTAATTTGCTGCTAATCTGGAATTATATTTATCTATTATTAGGACATATATTAAACAGTCACAGGAAACCTGGATAATGTGGCGATTAAAAGAGCTTTCTCTTGTCACCTCTGCTGACATTTACCAAACACACCAACACGAGAGAAACACGTATCCCATCGTTAACAATTAAACAATTATGCAACACAATGAGTGAATCAATATTTCAATCCAGTTTATTTGCATAATGCTATTACCAGCTAAAGCCGTTCAAACTGGACCACGTAGGCCTAAAGTCTCGTTGGACCAAGAATCTTCTGTAAAAAACAACTAGGCCTACATGTGGTCACAACACGCCTCTGTCCAGAACAGCTTTTTTAATTCGCACACTAACTCTACATGTCATTTAAAGCATACTGGATGTTGCTGTTACATAACTGGATGTGTAACAAATAACATAATCTCCAAAAAAAAAACTAAGTCATCTGTTGCCCGCGACGGGGCGAATTTTTTGTCGATAGTCTATGAAAATTCATATCGTTCAAAACGCACACAGCATAAAAATGAATATGAACCCATTATATTCAACACACATTTAAACAAAACGCAATTTTTTTTCCCCCCGTGTTTGGCTGAGAAGTGGCCCTTGAGAAGAGACCGAGTCCACACTGTGTTATCATGAAGTTCACTGCAGACAGGCCTGCGAGATAATCCGCTCACATCATCTGGGATCTGGGCATGGCGTCCTGGTGATGGTGATGGTGGTTCGGATGATTTGGGTACCAATGACCAAAGTTGTTGATGTAATTGTTTGGGTGCATCGGAGTGCCTTTGTTTGCCATTGAAACCTCCCAAAGTTGGGACAAGCCGGGCGAGCAGGGCGAGATGGAGGAGGTGCTGTGAAGATGCTCTCCCTCTCCTCCGCTGCCATGCTTCATAATCTTCTTGTACTTCGAGCGCTTGTTTTGAAACCAAATTTTCACCTAAACAAAACAAAAAAAAAAGAGAGAGAGAAAAATAACATAAAATCGTCATCGCGGTTGCAAATCAACTGCAATCTGAGACAATTAAGATGTGAGGCACCGTTTTATACGAGCAACACCGCCTGTGAGACACAATAGGCAATTCAGAGTTGGCCTACGTTAAATATTGTCACCAATAAAAAGGAAAATGGTTTTGGGTCGAAGTTGCGTTCAAAACCCCCCTAACTCACAGCTAAACTGCTATTTCTGCGTCTTTTTGACAAATCGAGAGCCAATTCACTGTCTACGCGGCGGTTTGCCATCGCGAGATTAAAATTACAATTAGATTTTAATGTGAGCTCTCCAATTGCTCAGTGTTTTATAAGTCAAATGATAAAATACATATATAGAAATGACAACAATATGAATAAAAACCCTCAACGAGTCCCAAATGAGCTGCAGGCTGCGGTAGGTGAATTGGATTGTTGCTGACTGAAAATCAGATGTTTTTCTAGGTTAACAATAGTGTAAATATTCATAAAATGCATCAAAGAGCACAAGTAAAAACAGGTCAACACATCAGACAACTGGAACAATGGTGTATTTCAGGGATTATGGTGGAGTTGGGGGGGGTTCGGGTGACAGACTGGATTCATTTGGTTACCTATTTTTTTTTATGTCACACAAACGAAACTTCAGTCAAAGATTAGGTTTAGGTTTAGCGATAAAAGAGTGGAGGAGGAATCGCACAAAGCAACATCTGAGGAGCCTGAAACAACATGATGAGGGGATTACAACATATGCACCTGTTTATGTGCTTCTCGTTTACAGATATGAGAAGCGGTTACCATGCCGCTTATTTCATCCTTCATTTCCCATAGAGGTTATTTATTTCACATAATGCGTGCGTGTTTGTGTGTGTGTGCGCGCACAAGAGGTATTGTTCTACATGTGCGTGCTTACTGTCCGCCTGTTTCTTATTAAATTTGATGATATTAGCAAACGTTTTATATATCCCAGCTTTGATAATTTTTTCCTATGCTGGCTCGAGAGAAAACCATTGAAAAAAAAGTATTTTTTTTATTAAAGCCTGCAACGCAAACCAGGCGTCCTGTTTCCAAAAAGACATATTTAAGTAATAATTAGCTTATATTGCTTTTTTCCTTTATAAAGACAGCACGTGCCCTTAATTGTTCAGACACGTCTTGCTGTTTTTTTTTCCAGACCAGTTTGAATTGACCGTTTTATAATTGCAGTTGTGCTCCGATCACAGAGAGCTGTGAAAGGAAGAGGATTGTCTCACAATGGAAATATAATGCTGAAATTAAGTATGGCAAATACGCTTGCATTAAAAGATTGACTTACAAAGCACTACAATTAGCTTTTTCATTTGATCTCCAGAAGTGCAATGAGCCCTAATAATAGCCAGTCAGCCTATAAGAGATTTACTGTTCAAACATTTTAGGCTAATAAACCAACAATACCAACTTCCCTGACTCGTACAAATCCTGGAATTTCTATTTTTGTCTTCAGTTTCTTATCAGTTGGCCTGATGCAAAATCATGGCCCTGTTTGGGTAGAAAAATGCATCCAAGGCCCCCATGTCCCCATGACAACAGCGCAGGCCGCGGTTACACTTGACTAAAAACTACAAAGTAACAAGTCTTAATAAATCAAATAGATAATTGGCATATAAAACTATTCAGAGGACCAGCTTCAAAACTGTACACCCCAGCTCTCCTCGGTGTGCAGGACCCGTGTTGGTCTGTCTCACCTGGGTCTGGGTCAGGCCCAGCTTGGCCGCCAGGTCTGCCCGCTCCGGCAAGGCGAGGTACTGGGTCTGCTGGAACCTCTGGTGCAGAGCCTGCAGCTGCAGACTGGAGTAGATTGTCCGAGGCTTGCGTATTTTCTTCCCTTTGCCATTTAGGCGAATTTCACCGTTTTCGATCACTGTGGACTTCTCGCGATCTTTTGGATTAGAACGAGGAGCAGAAAGTGAGGTGAGGTTTTATTAAAAACAGTCTTTATTTATAATTTAGCACAAACTATGAGGTTCACGTGAGCGCTGGAAAGCATGCTTTCAACTTCCCCTCTGCTCATTAATTATGGATAACGGCTTTTTAGTTAATTAAATCAAAGGCTACCATTTCACACAAAATGAGGACATGAGCCTAATGACGTGAGTGTAGTTTCAGAACCCAACACCAACAGCGACAAGTAGGAAGACCTTTTGACCAACGGAGCCCCTGAGAGCCACACAACTGGCTTAGGGCCTCTACAAGCCTGAACTTTAACTACTGTATCCCAGATCAGACTTTATTTGACCGTCATATTAATGCACAGTCAGATTATATACCCACATGCCAGATCTATGCCATAAAAACATAACAACAAAAGGTTTAGACTATGCTTGGATTAAGGTGAACTGTTAACAATATAAGATAGCCTATAATAAATATTATCCCATGTCCCTAGGTATAAGGAGATAAAATATATTACATTTTAGTTGTTGTTGTTTTTTTTGTAATCCACGTTAATCCAAACAGTTTTAATGTCTCTGTGACGCGGCAGTGAAGCGCACCACATCTCTGATAAAATGAGACAACAAGTGCAGAAAATATGGTGAAATAGTTTAAAGTGGCGAACGAGCACGTATAGATGAAAGGACTCCTATTTTCTGGAATCGTTTTGTTAATCTACTCTAACAATGGGGGTAAAACCCAGTTCTTGAGGCCTGTGCTACACGGTCCATAATGGGACTTACCCACAGAAAATTATGGTCAATAAAATTAATGGCACCATCTGCCTTTGTTATATAACGCGAGTGGAGACAATGCCTGCAAGAGGCAGAGGGTTGAAGGAAAGGCCTGTTCAGACATTTTGCCTCCTAACTCGCCGTTGTGAGAGTATCTACTTTAAAGCCGTTAAACGGCACATTATTCAGTACATGACATAAAAAGGTGCGTCAAATAGACGCAGCTATAGTTGTTAAACTATTATACTTTCACCAGCACGGTTATTAAGCCAAGTGCAATTTTCCCTCGAGTAATTGCACCAATTCGTTATTGCAATTGAATTCAGTAAAACCTCTATCTCCTATGATATGACATTATACTTTTGGCAATAGAGCCCAATTTACAGTACTTTTTGTTTTGTTTTTTTTTTTTTTTTGTACATACCTGTTTCCTCTAATCTCGTGTGGCCCAGATTATTGCTATTGCTGTGATTGCTGTGCTGGTAGGGCATGTAAGCGGACGGGGAATGCGTGTTGACCGCGCCTGGGTAGGCGTAGCCCAGAGAGCGGCCGTAAGACGACGCGCCGTGAGGAAAGGGGTTTTCGTGCTGCGGATGCCCGGCAGCGTGTAAGCCGTGGACCGGGTAAAGGTGCGAGAGTCCGGGGGAGTTCTGCTGGTGCGCCGGATGTCCGTGGCCAAACTCTAAAAAAGCCGATTTGGCTGGATCTGGGGCATTCAGGCTGTCAGGCATAAAACCCATAGACATCATTAGCTAATGCACAAGTCCATAAAACCGTCGCTCTGAAGAGGGATTCATGAGTTATGTCGGGGCAACGAGGAAAAAACTTGGAGCAAATCCACAATGAAGTCCGGCGCGTTACGCGTGGAAAAAAAAAGTACTCCGAAAACAATATAAAACGGTATATTCGCGTCCCTTTTGGAAAAAAAAAAAGAATAAAAACCGAGACGAATCCTTCTTTATATGATTGGTAAGGCTGACGTGATTCTCCAGACACCTCTTGCATGTAGACCCAGCGTGCGTCTCCAACACACTGCCTCCATCACTGCGCTGTGATTGGTCTCCAGCACCGAGCTGTCACTCGAGCTCCACGATTAAGTTCATTAACATATTGGTATTGGATTCAGCTCTGCAGTTATTCATGCCAACGAGAGAGGGACCTCCGATCGTCGATTATTTGATACGCCGTAATTTGCGCGCATGTATTAAATGTTATTTATTGATTTGGTTGCGTTTATTATGACATCACACGAATTTATCAATATTAGATCAAAATAGACGTATGGTCTGAGGTACAGGATTAATATTGCTCTGTTTTCTCGAAATAGCTTGACGTTTCGGGCTATTCAGTAGGGAATATTTAGTTCAAATATTATGTAGGGAAATCAATATTTTAGTTTTGTGTGGGCGGACATACTTTTGACTGATGGCGATCGCGACATGTTAATTAAAAAGCGCTCGGTTTGTTAATTAACTAAATGGGCCTAATGGTCTGTTTAAGGTGCATTAAATGGAAGGAGGCAGACAAGCTGCAGGACTTGGACTATGGCAACGGAAGAGCACAAAAGAAATGTTGGGACTTTCATCTACTGGGGCTCAAGCCATTTCATAAACATACTGTAGGCCATGGTGGGTAATAAACAGAAATATTACTTAGGTAGCCCCAAACCAGTACACAATTACCTAGTATTGTACTAATGAACGTCCTAATGTATGTAGGCTATATAATCTATTAGCAACGCAGAATTACAGCCACTTAACTGCGGTCCATTAAAAGTTAATGGAATTGATCATTACAACACCTTCATCCTGGTGAAGCACTTGTCGTGTAGAAAAATATCTTTTTCAGTCTTCAGTAGTGGACTATTTTCCGATATGAAACCTACAGTTGGTTGTATTATAGTCTATTGCGCTGCGTGTGTGTCCTTCATTCACGGTGTATCGCCTATAGCAGTAATAATTTTAAAGCAAATGAAATAGTCTTCTCCGGCGTGTTTTATCAGGTTTATTATAAAGCGTGTTGGTGTGAAAATATGCGCATCAAATGTAAGTGTTTTACTACTCAGCATTATAAGAGCATTCCCCAGGAACCGCCCTACTAACAGTGAATAACGGGAGTCTGGGCTATTTAAGCATCAATATTATCTTAATTGTACAACTCATTCCGCATTGTTCAGTCTCAGCTCGCCTGCTGCAAATATGTCTCCAAAACAATCAGTTCATTTCAGTCGTTGTTATCGCCAGAGTCATTTGAAAATGATTTGCACAGTAGGTTATATTACTGCAACATAATGACGCAGGGTTGCACAGTATAGAATAACAGTCTGCTAGTAAATCAAACTAGTGAAGTGCTTGGGTGACATTCGGTTCTATGTTTTAAGTTAGTTTAGTTTACTTATTAAGTGAGCCCTAAAACTGAACAACTGTGTTCTGGGTTGCGTGTAATCCCTGGTATACAGGAGATAACAGAGAGGGCAGAGCAAGGAACTGTGGAGATGAGGGCTGATCGCGGCCTAAAGCCTGAACTCAGTTTAATGTATGACAGGAAAAGGCCTGTGTTGCTCAGCTGTCACTGGACAGCTGACATAAAATAAGGTAAAAGTATGAAAACACGTACCTGCCAAAGGAGGACTGGAGGGATTGTACACCAGACTACACAGTCAGCAAAACCCGGGCATAAGGATTTACTGTGGAAACCAAGAGAAACCGGTGACCACAGTCTTAAAGAGCTGCCCTGTCTCAGTGTGTCAGCCCTTGTTGACTCTCATCTCTACCAGAATAAATCTACAGGTGGAGGGAAAACATGGCAGGGAACATGAAATCAAAATCACGCCGCCGCGATTACACATTCAACATCACAAACCACAAACTTTCCATGAGATTAAAACCTAACGGAGTCGGTGGACCACGAGTTGACCGCTAGTCTCCGCTCGGCCACGTGTAGATACGGTCGGATTATAAACTGGGATTATAAACAGAGTGTTGGTGGGTTGAACGCGGTGTCGCGCTGCTATCCAACCCAGTCATTTTGGTCACGTCCTGCCCTGCGCTCTCTCTGTGCGCCTTGGACCTACTGTGAACAAACCAGCATCGCCTGGGCCTGCTCGGGGCTGGACTCTGTCCCAATCCCCACAGGAATCAGCCAACCAGCCAGAACAAAACCACTAATTATTATCACTGTGAAATTACAGTCACGATAAAAGTGAGAGGCCCGTTTCATACTGTGGGCTTTATTACTGGGCATAAACTGCGGACTTCACACACAAGGCCTCGACGATGTTATGAGTAACATTTGGAAATTATGTTGGCAAGATTAATTTAGAGAGATTGTGATATGCGGGGCTGCATGACTAAGAACGGGCCCGACTGAGTTTAATGTAACATTAGGGGAATATACTGGACAAGGCTACTTACTGTTGGGATTATATTAGAAATGAGCTATTTCCTGTTGTCATCCATTCACTGGGAGATTGCTATTTCTCTCTATGAACAGGTGTCAGTGGCACAGCCGAGTTTTACCAACAGGAAAACAGCGATTACGGCCGAACATAGTCCACAGGAAAGTGACAGTTTGACAGTTGAATTGGATCAAAAAGACCAAATGAACAG